>LPNX010778433.1:0-12791 GCA_001517045.1 Pseudotsuga menziesii | reverse complement strand
GAGACCCTCATTATATAGTTGAGGAGCAACCCCAACCCCTTGAAGATCAATGGCCAAGATTAGATCTAGATCTAGATTAGATCTCCACCACTAGATCTAAGTATTTGATTTTGCACCCTTCTCAATCAATGGCTTGGATGCTTGATCCATGGCTCAATTAATCCACACCCTTAGATCTAGGGTTTTTGACCAAGAGTTCCCCTTAGATTGCTTTTAGGGTTTTATTGTGGGCCCAACCTAGGCTAGGCGCCCTCCTCCAAGTATAGCGCTTCCTCCAAAAGTGGTGCCTTCCTCTAGATCTAGCGTCCTCTCCAAATGGGTAGCGCCCTCCTTATAATGGCTAGCGCCTCCACTAAATGGAGCGCCTCCTTCATCATATGACGCCTCCCCTTATGGTATGACGCCCTCTTCTATTGCTAGCGCCCCACTAAAATATGACGCCTCCTCTATATTGTATAGCGCCCCACTTTAGCAAGGGTTTTAGTGAGGGTTTAAATCACTCCAAACATTTACTTGGACCACCTCTTAACTAGGCTTTAGACTTTAGCCCTTTGCTCCAAGATAAATATCTAACCTTTAGACTTAGGCTAAATATATACTTCACCTTAGATTTAATTTTTCAATTTAATTTTTTAAATTTTTCCAATTTTGACTTAGGAAAAATTAAAAAATAACTTGAAAAAATCATATCTTGGCCATGGGGGGGTGGAAAAATTTGGAATAAATTTTCCTCGGGTTAGCAATTCCCAAACAAAATTACCATGGCATTATTTGATTTTTTACTTCAAAATCAAATAATATGAATTTTTGACTTAGGGAAATTAAATAATTCCCTAGGGAAGATAGACCCCTCCTGACTAAAATTGGTCTATCTCTTCAACTCCTTGTCTGAATGACATGGGACTCGAAGCAGTGGCTTAGGGGGTTTCATAGCAATTTACCTTGCATTCATAGCCCCTATTACAAAATGCCGGTGCTTGAGCAATTACATTATTACATCAAAACTGAGTTAATTAACCACCAAGAGGTGAAGTTAATTAACTAGAAAAATTAATAAAAATACAACAACATAACGAAACTCCGCAAGACTCAATACAAATGTCTAGCATGGTCACGAACAACATTTTGAACCCTTAGCCACCCCATGAACTTGACTGTTAGAATGCCCGTCACCACTTTGGAGGATTTTGAGTGAAAAACCTAACCAATTAAAATCGTTTAAACAACAAGATTAATTGGAAAGGGAAAAAACACTCGATGAGGGGACTTCTCTAACAACCAGTTCCATGGTGTGGCATACATATCATATGACCCATACTAGCACATAAAATTACATTAATTTTCCCACGCAGGGGAGCAGACATTTAGTTTTACAAAGGGGCAATTGCCCTGCAGAAGTGAAAAATCCTTAGATTTTTCCAAGGTACAATTTGTACAATTATGTACATCTTCATGTACATGAAGTTGCCACCTAGTCGAAATAGGTGGGCAACATGGAGCTTAGGCAAATTTAGGAAGTTGTTTGCAGGGTTTTTTCTGGTTAAATCTTTCATTCATAAAGACTGTGTTTAATTTATTTTAACAGCATGCATGTCGAGGAGGTAAATAAATTGGTATATTTTCTTGTGTGTTGCTATAAGCACTTGCTAAGAGCTCAGTTAGCCTAAAACATGTTGTTTGACTATGATAGGTTGATTGCTATAACAACGACATGTCAAAGAGACAGAAGAAGAAAGCTCAGGTAGCTGAAGGAGAGTCTGAGGTAGAAATAATCACCAAAGTAGAGTTCATCTATGAAGACACCAAAGCTACCACTGGAGTTGAACTAGACTATAAGTGGGGAGAAATCTTTAGAATGATCTCAAACCAGAATGAATCTGATGCTGGGTTTGAAGAATTGACGATCTATGCCAACATTGAGAAGCCAGCCTTGATGAAATTAGCTACGAGGCCTGAATTATTTCCTTGTTCAGAATTAATAGGCTGGATTCTGCCCAGGGCAGATGTGACAACAATGATTCTATAAAACACTGCCAAGCAAGGCTATGCTGCATATAGCCCTGCCTATGTCTCCATGGCATACCATTTACCTTCACCACAGGTCTACCTAACAGAGAGTTGGTTGAAGGAGGTATCTCTGGACCTGGTAGAAACTGTAAAGAGAATGATGATACCAGGAAAGAATTTCCGAACCAGACCTTCCAGAGAATATGACACCTCTACTCTCCGTGCTCCCTACAGGTTTATTGCATTGATGCTCGACAGGATTTTTGGCAGAGCACATGGGAAGAGTTTCAAGATAGGTTGGATACTGGTTATCTTTTTCGTAGCTACACAAGGAACCATCTTCAACTGGGCCAATATAGTGTCGAACAACCTTTCTGCATGTATAAGTGCAGCCTTAGGAGAAGTATCTCAGAAGAAATCTGAATTTTATATGAGCTCTATTCTAGTTGACTGCATATTGTGCACCCAGACTTTCCCTGCTTTGAAATGCAACTGGGAGAAAGACAGAACCCCAATATACGTAGCCTATAAATTGTTGCGGGCTCATAAGTATTACAATTATTATAGGGAAGTTTGTGAGCATTTCATTATGCCTTTATATACTTTAATTTTCTTGACTGAATGTAATTACATGTCCGAAGAGGCATTTAAAGTCATACAAGAGTTTGGGGATTATTATTTGACGGAGGATGGATTATATGTAAGGATGTATGGTGGCTCCAGAGCTTCTTCTCTACTCCCGAATTATGCTACAGATTATGTACTCCATAAGGAGGTAGTCAGACAGCTGTACATTGACGGAGTAGGCAATTTTTTGTTTGAAAATAAGAAGGCAACGTACCCTACAGTACCTTTCTTACTTGGAAGCTATAAGTTTTCAAGGGTAAAGCAGGCAGCAGAGTTTGTTAAAGAGCTAGAATATTTTCGCTTTGGAGAAATGAATTTTCATAGAAATGACTCCCATAACAAAGTAGCTGACTACTGTAAAGAAGCTGGAATTCATTTTGAGTACACTGACTTCTGGGATAAAGATGAAGAGAAATTCCAGAATGCAAAGAACATAATAGCCCTCAAGAAAAGATTCAAGCAAAAAATAACAACTGTGGGTGGAAAAGGCAAGACTTCGAAAAAGGCTAAGAAGTTAGAAGAAGGAGAGGCCAAGAAAAGAGAAGAAGATGCTAGAAGATTAGCACAGGAAGCAGAAAATTGGTGAAGAATTGAAGAGGAAGAAAAGAAACGAGCTGCTGAAGAAGCAGCTAGGAAGGAAGAAGAAGAATGCAAAAGAAAAGAGGAAGCTGAAATAAAGAAGAAACAAGAAGAAAGTGAAGGCTTCAGACTAACAGAAGGCCAAAAGGAGAAGCAACCTACAGAGCAAGTTGATGTACAAGAAGTACAAGACCAAATAGATCAAGAGCAAGGACAATCCGATCCTGATCCCTTGGAACCTGCTGTATCTTCTGGCAGCATATTAGGAGAGGCTTCAATTTCTGAAATTGATTTGATTCCTTTCATGCCTACCAAAGGGGAGGAAGTTCCTGATGTTAATACCATTTTTTATGACAAAGAAAAAAAAAGAATCGTTAAAAGAACTGAGAAGAAGGTAGATACTGGGGGACAACCAGGAAAAATGGTGACAGACAAGACATTGGTACATGGTACGCATAAAGACCCACGGTTGATAGTGAGAGTTGGGGTAGCTTTAACCTTAACAACTGAAGACAATGTGGACAGGCTCATGACTGATCTAGAGCAGTCACGGAAGAATGCGGCCCAACTGAAGGAAACCTTAAAGAAGGAAAGGGATGAAAGCCAGAAGCTAAAGAGAAAATATGAAGATATGATAGGCGAAGTCAAGACTTCAAGAATAGAATGCCAAACTCTGCAAGCAGATAAGAGTGCTCTAGCAATATCTGCGAACACAGAGAAGAGTGCTCAAGTTACCTTAGCTGAATTACAAAAGCTACCGCTGGAGCATCAGATGTTAGAGACTGAAAAGGATAATCTTCAGTTATCATATGGAAATTTAACTGAAGAAAAGAACAAGTTGGAGAGCAGGGTTACTGAGCTGGAAATGGAGAAGGCTACTGCAGAAGAAAAGGAGAAGCAATATCAGATGCAGGTAGCATCCTTAGAAGAACAGAAAAATTCATTGACCGCATCACGAAAGGATGCTATGGAGCAGAAATCCGATATCCGACCTTTGAAAGAGCATGTTCTGGCTCAAAGGAAAATGATCCATCAAATACAAATACGGATAGAAGATGAAAGATGCAAAATTTTGCAGATAGACACCAGGCTAGAAGAAATTGTAGATACCACTTCATATTTCCTAGATAGGTCTCAAGATATATTGGAAATTCTAAAAGGAAGAATGGTCTGGGTAGAGACCAATAAAGAATCTCCCGCAGACCTAGCCGTAAAAGATCAGCAAACATTAAAGCAGGAATATGAATTATTGGAATTTGCAATTAATGTCGCAGAGGAGTTCAAGAAAACAGTGAAAAAGACAAAGACAACTTGTGCTGAATTTTGCACGAGAGTGCTCTCCACATACAATCGATGTCAGACTTTTGCAGAAAAGAGATTGGATGTGCTACCTGAGCATGAACTGTTTCTAAAACATTTACAAGACAGGTACAAAGAAGATGAGCAAGAAATTCAGCAGGTCAAGGACCTAGATGAATGGATATTGAAAAATGCAGTAGCACATGCAGCCGTGAGCATACATTTATTAGAGGACCAGCCGTGCCTAATTCCTACTAGGATAGAGGGGGTGAAGACCCAAGCTGCCAAATACGAAATTAACATTCGTTTTCTTGAGCCTTCCGGATTTGAAAACATAGTAGCTGATGCTAATGCATGGAAAAAGTTCACCAACGAGCAAGCTGGCCCTTCCTCATAAAATGTTTTGGAAATATTGATTTAAAATGTAATATATTGTATTAATTTTGTGCACAAGCTATAGGACAAAATTTTGGAAATAAAAGGTTGGAAAAGCTCAAGAGACAATGAGGGGCAACCCAAGAGTTTTGTTTTTTGTATAAGTATAGGAGAGTTATAGATAGAAGGGACCTTTTTTCCAGACTATCTTGAGAAAGTATCGTAAGAAGAACTAATTCATTTTACAATAAAGAGTTATATGTTTCTGCTGGAGAAAGTTCTGTGGATTTTCAAATGTTTGCTATGGGCTAGTTGGATATAAACTATTTCTTTTTCAGCTTGTTTCCATAAATTGTGAGATCGTTCTAACCTATTGAATTCTTTCATGTTATGAATGTGCTCCTGTTTATTTTGTGAAATTTCCACATTGAGTAATGAATGTTTAATTGACAATAGGCTATCTTGTTGTTTATCTTTCTATTGATATTCATGTGTTTAGAAACGTTAACAACTATCTGTGATTTTCTTTATGCATGCACTATGATACATTACTCACCATTAATGGTAGTTTTGCTCCCTAGGGATAGTTTAGTGAGTCTTAGTTAGTTTCTTGCTGTTTGTGATTTAGAAGCAAGAGAGGTAAGACGAGAGGTAAGAACTTGCGCATCACATTGTGACCCTCCTCGTTATCTCTATCGTCTGCATTTAGTTAGGCACTTGCACATCATACTATTACATTAAAAGACTAAAAAAAATATACACAGTGGACCGGGTCGTAACCGGTAAAACACTTTAATTGTTACTTGACCTACGGTAGCCGGATCGTAAACCGGACGGATTCCCCATACCAAACAATAACGAGCTAATTGGGAACGTTTATTGGGGAGAATCCCTACTGTTGTTACCTGCGATTTTCCTGGCGTCAACACAACTCTGGTTATCACATAGAATCACTGTGGTATCCAACTCCAGGTTAAATAGACTTGACATCAGCTTTCGAAGCCATATGGCTTAACAACTAGCAGAGCAAGCTGCTATGTATTCTGCTTCAGCCATGCTAAGAGCAACACTGGACTGTTTCCTGCTAATCCATGAAATCATAGCAGACCGCAGACAATAACATCCACCTGATGTGCTTCTTCTGTCTGAGACACTTCCAGCCCAATCTGCATCTGTATAGCCATACAATCTGTAGTCATGGTTTCCATCATAGTATAGACCAAAGTCTGTAGTTCCTTTTAGATTTCTCATCACATGTTTTGCAACTACTAGGTGAACACATGTAGGTTGAACTAGATACTGACTCAAGGTGTTCACAGCAAAACAAATGTCTGGTCTGGTATTTGTTAGATACTTTAACGACCCAATAATCTGTCTATATTGAGTCACATCCGCTAGTTCTGATGATTCATCAGGCAACAACTTCAGGTTGGTGTCCATGGGTGTGGCCATGGCTTTACATTCCAACATATCAAATCTTTTCAAAATTTACATTGCATACTTTCCCTGATTGAGAAAGATTTCTTCTGAGTTCTACCATACTTCTAGACCTAGGAAATAATGCATTAGACCAAGGTCTTTCATCTCAAATTCTTCAGCGAGCTTCTTCTTGCATTCTACAATCTGTTTCTCATTCCTTGTCAGAAATAGGTCATCCACATATAGTAATAGTATGATAGGTTCATCATCTATAACCTTGAAGTAAAGGTTAGGATCGGCTTTACTCTTGTTAAAGTCCAAGCTCGTCAGGAAACTGTCTATCTTTCCATACCAAGATCTAGGAGCTTGCTTCAAGCCGTACAGGGCCTTCTTCAACTTACATACGTGAGTCCGTTTGTCTTCAATTTTGAAACCTTGTGGCTGTTCTATGTATACCTCTTCCTCAATCACACCATTCAGGAAGGCTGTCTTCACATCCATCTGGTGTAAGTCCCACTTCATCATGGATCCAAGTGCCATGATAGCTCTAATCGAAGTATACCGTGCTACTAGTGCAAATCTTTCTTCATAATCAATTCTCTCTTTCCGAGAGAAACCTCTAGCCATAAATCTTGCCTTGTATTTCTCTATACTTCCGTTAGCTACGTGTTTTATCCTGTAAATCCACTTGGAAGATACCACACTCTTTCCTTATAGTTTGGGAACTATATCCCACACATCATTCTTCATTATTGACTAGTATTCTTTCGTCATTGCTTCTACCCATTCTTTCTTCTGTACCGCTTCTTCATAGTTTGTAGGTTTTTGATCTACAAGATCACACATTAAAGCTACATAGTTGGAAAATGGCTTGGGCTTCTTGCTTATCCTTGTGGAGCCTTTTGGAGCTCCATATCTTTCTGCTTCTTGTATAATTTCTCTTGCCCAAGCAGGCTTTCTCTTCCATGATATCTCCATCGTAGGAGGTTCTTGTGGTTCCGTCATATCATGATCTTCAGGTGTTTCATCTTTAGGGAGGAATGTAGCCTCTACATTTCTGGGAGGTGCATCTTCCTCATATACTTCTTCATGTTGACATTTTTTGGATCTCTTGAGAGCTTCTTCTTCATTGAATGTTACATCTCCACTGATTTCATGTGATGGAATCCAGGAATATAAATTCTGAATGCCTTGGATACTTCACAGTATCCAACAAATATTTCCTTCTTTTCGGAAGGGTCCAACTTGGTTCTTTTCTCTTTCGGTATGTGAACATATACTGGACAACCGAATATCTTTTGGTGACTTACCTCAGGCTTCTTTCCTGTGAACATCTCTTCTGGAGTCTTGAATCCAAGAGCACTGTCAGATATTCTATTCTGTACATAGACAACAGTTCTTGCTGCTTTTGCCCATAGATGCATTGGAAGATCTTGATCATATATCATTGTCTTCACTGCCTCCATGATGGTTTTGTTCTTTCTTTCTGCAACACCATTTTGTTGAGGATTGTCGGGAGTAGTTAGTTCCCTCTTGATTCCGACATTTTTAGAAAAGGCTTCAAATTCTTTTGAAGTATATTCTCCTCCATTGTTTGATCGGAGTGTTTTGATCCTTTTTTCTGAAAGGTTTTCTATCAAGGCTTTGAATTCCTTGAATTTTTCAAACACTTCGTTCTTTGCTTTCAAGAAGTATATCCATGTCTTTTTTGAATAGTCATCAATAAATGTAATATAGTGTTCAAAACCACTCAAGGATGTGGACATTGGACCACATACATCTGAATGAATTAATTCCAATGTACCTTTAGTTTTTGTTTCACTCTTCGGAAATGGATTCTTGATATTCTTTCCTTTTGCACATCCTTTGCAAATGCTTTCATGGTTGATCTTCAAGTCTGGTAGTCCCATCAGTAGTTTATTCACATGAGGTAGTGCTTTGTAATTTATGTGGGCAAGCCTCCTATGCCACAGTTCACTAGGGTTAGTGGTCTCATGAACAAGGGCTGTTTCTAAATGTCCCTTGAGTTTATACAGGCCTCCTTCTTCTTCACCGATAACAACTGCATCTTCAATTGACTTTCCTTTGGGCCACACGAGTACTTGGCCATCTATGAATGCAACTCTGTATCCTTTCTTATCTAAAACTAAGATAGAAAGTAAATTCTTCTTTAGACCTGGTACAAATAAAACTTTCTTCATCTTCAGGGGATTTCCTGAATCAAGCTTGTAGCTTGCTTCACCAATTCCTTTGATTGGATATTGATAGTCATCTCCTATAGATATTTTCTAAGGAGAGTTTCTTTCTTCAAGTTTTGGCAGAATTTTCTTTTGTCTCGTCATGTGCTTTGAAGCACCACTATCAATAAGCCAAGTGTCTTCTCCAGGTGTTACAAACCCATAGAGTGCAGAGAATAGTACATACTCCTCTGCATCTTCTCTTGCTTGCTTTCTCTGAGGTCCTTCTTCTTCTTCTTCTTCATCCTCATCTTCAAGTAGATGTGCATGATGTCTTTTGTTGTTCCTCTTCTTGTATTCTTCTCTCTTCAAAGGACAATTTCTGGCAATGTGTCCTACCTTATCATAATGAAAACATTGAAAGCTGGAGTAGTCCCTCTTTGGGAGACTTTCTGTTGTTCTTTGGAACCTTCTGGGAGGTTGAAACTCCTTGTGGTTTCCCTTCTTGAAGTTGGGTTGAATTCTTCTTTTCTTGGTATGGGTGGCTAGGGCTTGATCATCTTCCTTCAGTAGAGCTTCTCTATTGGCCACTCTAGCCTCCTCTTGAATACAATCTTCCCATACAATATCAAACTTCATGCTTTCCTTTTTGGCACACATCATTTGGATGAATGACTCCCAGGGTCTAGTGAGACCATTAAGAGCAGTCATAACCAACTCATCTTCATCAAGGTTGTCTCCAATGGCTTCTAGTTGTTCCTTGAACTGGAAGACCCTTGTGAAATAGTCCTGGATGGATTCTCCATGACTCATCTTGGTGCTCTTCAATTGAGCTCTTAGATTCATCTTTTTGTTGATGTTTCTACCTTCATACATCTTTGCTAGGGCATCATACATTTCTTTCGAAGTCTTCTTGGATGACACTTGAGGGATCGAGTGATCCTTGATAGAGTCAGCAATAATCCTTTGTGCCCTA
Organism: Pseudotsuga menziesii; assembly: GCA_001517045.1. NCBI lineage: Eukaryota > Viridiplantae > Streptophyta > Pinopsida > Pinales > Pinaceae > Pseudotsuga > Pseudotsuga menziesii. The sequence goes on along the minus strand of LPNX010778433.1, from coordinate 3,332 downwards.
ATCAGACCCTTCTTGTGCTTCTCCTTAGCTTCAGCCTCTTCAGGTTTTGCAACTTCATTCTAGATATATTTTTCAAGATCATTCTCCTTGAGCCCATTTTGTATTTCCATGCTTTGTAATTCTCTATGCTTTCTAGTTTGTCCTCAAGCTTGGTGCTTGGGGTCATCTCGTTAGGAGATTACAAAAAATTGAAATTCTGGAAAATGAGAGACTGATCTTACCAGGAGATGCACTTGACTGAGGCGAGTTGACTGGTGTGCTTGGTTTCTGGAGATCTCAAGTCTTCACCTTTCAAAATTGACTTGCGAGATTCTGGAGTGCACTTTTCTGGTTTTCTGGATTTCTGTAGTTTTCTGGTCTAGTGTCAAACTAGGGTTTGACTCTTCCGGAGATCTACCCACTCAAAAATCTCGATCTCAGGCTTAGTAGATGCGCTCTAGGAGGGCGCAACTTCCCATACAATTAGATCTTCAAAAATCAAAATTTTTCTGAAACCTTAATTTCTTGTCAGAGAGAGAGAGAGGGCTTTTTCACCTTGTGAAAGCTGTCCTATTCAGGTTAGCTCTGATACCATGTTAAGATTCCATATGCTAAGCTAGATTATCAGCATTCAATTCAATTTCACAACAAAAGCATATAGGCAGGATCACTGAAAGAAACAGTATCACAAGATCAACACAGATTTACCCTGGGAAAACTTTAAAGGGAAAAACCTAAAGGGAAAAACCCAGCAAGAAAATCTTCCTCAATATAGATGATCAAAAGATAAAAGATAAGACTTTAGACTTGTCCTTCTCCTCCTTGCAGATAAGACTCTTTTTCTCTCTCATGCGCTACACAAGTGTGTATCTATGTGTTTAAATGAGGAGCGCCTCTCTCATATTTATATTCTTTCGTTCACTTGACATTTCACTCAACCAAGTCGGCCCCACTAAACTTGATTGGGTCGACTTCTCTAGGAGGACTCAAAACAATTTATTATTATATTCCGGAGGTTGCTAATGACCCGACTTCCAACGGAGGGTTTACCTCATGACTCTCTATTGACCTATTACAATATTAATGATTCTCCCGATAGGAACATCGGGGTACAATGAAATACAAATGATTCTCCCGATAGGAACATCGGGGTATAGTAAGTGAATACACTTCGAAGTTACAATAATTCAACAACTTCTGATTCAGATTCTAGTTTGGAATACCAGCTCGCTTGGAACCTATGAGTAGCCCTTTTGCTCTATAATGTAGTTAGGTGTGTTGCCGCCTAATTCGCACCTCAAGTAATGTGGCAAAATTCTTCAAGCAACTGAGTGTGACCTTGGGGGCAAGCTCGAGCCAAGTGTTGTCACCTGATACTCAGCTCCTTCGTCTAGGCCAACTCCTTGCGAGGCCAAGGGGGGTGGACCCTAATGAAAAGTAAAATCTAATGTTTTTACTCTATGAAAGAAATAATTGATTCTAGGAGTTAATGTCAAATGAATTAAAACCTTAACAATGAGTTACTGCAAATGAATTGAATTATAACAACAACAACATTTATCTTTCACACACCATTTATGACAATATGCGAAAATTGATTTAACCAATTTAAAACGAAGAAGACCAGTGGCATTGAAATGGATTGCTTGTGTATGAGGGTTGTTGTTGTAGTCTCAGATAAGTATTGTAGTGTCTTGTTGGTAAGTTTTAAGATTAGTTAGATGAGTGGATTAAGGAGTGGGTAGATTGTTGGTTGATTTTATTTATGTGGTAATGATCTTGATTAGCTTAGGGGATGGGAACTCCCAATATACCCAGAGGTACGAGGAGTATGTCCAAAAACCATTAACTGGTGTGGCTCCCTGCAAGGAATATGTGGGCTGGTTGGAGTCTCTGAGACTTGTTCAACACTACACCAAACAAGGGTGTAGCCTAAACGGTGTCTTGAGGTCACTACCTAGTTGTTCCCGCTTCCTTTGGGGATTTTGGCACCGCAACGACTTAATTCGAGGCGTTGGATTTTTGCCGAGGGAGATTTACTTTTGAAATGGAAAACTAATTAAGCTAGACACCTAAATCCCTTTCTGATACTACCAACTGATTAGACGAAGCTGCAGTGGAAGTAGAGCATACGAGAATGAAGGCCTTGTAAATTTTAAAGGTTTTAGAACAGGTTTTTTCTTATTACAAAGAAAAATCCCAAGAGTCTCTTTTCAGATTCAGTACTCGTGCAAGCCCTTCTCCATGAACCTGTAATCAGGAAAGCAAGGGGGTTTATTTTAAACAAAAAAATGCATGGAACCTGAGGTTCTCTAATTACTACATTGCTCAAATCTTTTCCCTTATGGTACTTCGGTATAGCGCAGTGGGTAAGTATTCAAATTATTTTTGCAACACTTAAATAAAACATGAAATGATAAAGGAAAACAACTACTCTAACAACATATACAAAAAACCAAAAAAAGGACACCAACACAAATCCCCCCAGGGGGGATGGGGGCCGGGCTCTAATGAACCTACTCAAACTTATTTTGCTTTTACAATGATGTAGAAGAAAGTGCACTTTGGTCCTCAAATTGGGATCCAAAGGCTTACAACTTGTAAGATAAATAAATTTTATGTAAGGGGAATCTTCATTTGTCTTCTTTTTTGTCAATTTTGTGAAAATTTGCCAGAGTTTCTGTCTATTTTATTGCAAACCTGCAAAAAACAGCCAACAAATATTAGTGGAATCTGCCCAAAAGCACTTTAAGAGTGCTTTGGGAAAACATCCAAAGTTTGGCAAAAAATTTATAAGAACAACCGAATAAAAAATAACTAAGGCAAGCTAGGAAGCTTTCCTTCTTAGGATCTTTGCTTGCCTCTTGAAGAGAATAGGAAGCAAGTCTCAAGCACTAAATGCCAAATAAATAAATTGAAAGCTCTTTAAACCTCTTAACCAATTACTTTTGAATTTCAACTTTGAACTTGCAAAAAGAGAGCTAGATCTCAAGAATTGAAGAACAAAAACTTTTAATCAGTCAACAAGATCTAGATTTTGGAGTTTAAATCTACTTTAGATATGTCTTTAAAATGTAGATCTAAGCCAAGAAACCAAAACCAAAGTAAACTTGAAATATTTTGGATCAAGAAGTGATAGAACCGGATGGAGCAAGAAGTAGAAAAGGGATGGTGACTCCTCCTTTGGTGAGATCCGAGGGATGATGCTTCTTCTTTCAAATTTACTGGAGAAGAGGAGGAGCCCACTCGCTCATTGTTACCAACTTTTCTGTACCATAGTTGGGTTACCTGAGGAGCCACCAGTTGACAGACTTGTTCAAAGTCTGATTCCAGTGTATCAGTTGATCCGTCTG
>LPNX010778418.1:18763-40347 GCA_001517045.1 Pseudotsuga menziesii | reverse complement strand
TTCCATGGTGTGGCATCCGTATCATATGATCCACACTAGTACATAAAATTACATTAATTTTCCCACGCAGGGGAGCGAACATTTCGTTTTACAAAGGGGCAATAACCCTGCAGGAGTGAAAAAATCCTCAGATTTTTCCAAGGTACAATTATGTACACTTCATGTACATGGAGTTGCCACCTAGTCGAAATAGGTGGGCAACACACCCTCACACGTGTGGCTCCTTCTGGGCATGGTTTTCAGTGGCTAGGGTTGGAGTGGGGGCGCCTTGCCTAGGTGGAGGCCTCCCCTCACTCCCAGGTCTTCATTTTAGGTCTGGGCTCTCAGTTATGTGATCGATGCGGTCAGGTTATGTGATTTGGTTTTAGGGTTTTAGCACTCTCTCATTGTATAAATAGAGGCTCTTTCAGCTCTATTGGGATGGGATTTTTGGCATAGAAGCTCTGGAGAATTTTCATTGTAACAGTTTGCCTAAGGTTTAATAAAGTTTATGACTTTGGAGGTCAAAGCGGAAGCTCTTTATTGGTCATGATTCACCTTGTTAGGTGATACCTTTCTTTGCACCCTTCTCTCTTGATCCTTAAGCATTTGATTGTATAATTGTTGAAGGCTAACAATCTAGCACTATATTTTATAATCCATGCTTTTCTCTTGAAGTTGTGTTGCTTTCAGGTATCGTCCGATATACAGGGGCTCTTTTATGGTTGACATTCATTCTGTAGGTTCCACAAGAAGTCATTCTCTTTCAGGAAGATCGAGAAGCACAATTTCTTTGCCTCATCCATCATCAGACAAAGAAATCTTTTCGGTCACTTTTTCCAGGTTTAATCTAAGTTTTTCTTCTCTCCATTATTTCCATGTATCTCATGTTTGTTTTGACCTAAGAAAGTAGCTTGGTATTTGATCCCAAGTGCCACATAATTTTGTGGCTACTTCTCTTTCCCCATTAGCATCCTTGCGTACATCCAGCAAGTCTAGACGGTTTCGGGACGAGTGCTTCTAGTGGTCACCTTGTTTGGAGGTTGATCCCACCTTTTGTTTGTTATTGAGTGATTTCTCCCCCTTCTTCTAGGTTGGATTTGGCCTCCTTCCACCTTGTTGTGTGTTTTTTCTTCTTATTTTTGTTCGCTGCGCTCTTTTTGCATTTTTATGACAGCCACTTTTCTCTTAGTTCGCTGCCCCATTTTCACCATTTTTTGCAGCTCTTTAATTGTCTAGTTTGCTGTCCTATTTTTGCATTTTTATGACAGCCATCTTCCTCTTCTTTCGCTGCCCCATTTTCACTATTTTTTGCAGCTCATTGGTTGTCTAGTTCGCTACCCTATTCTTCCCTTCTTTTGCTTTCAATTTCCTGTTTTTCTTCCTCCCTTTTTCCCCTCCATTCTCCTTTGTTTCAGCCTTCTTTTGCCTCCTCTTTTTTGATCTTTTCCATCTTCTTCTTTTCCCCTTTTCGCAAGTTTGAAGAAAGGGTTTTAAATAAAAAGTAAATCACTCTCTTTTTTACATAAAGTTCAAAAAAGAAGTTTCATGCTTTATTTCAAATGTCCTTTCAAAGGTTGAATTCCTAAAGGCACATTGTAAATCTTAATAAAATTTATCTTTTGTTTGAGTGGGGTTTTTAAGTCCCCACTCTCAACCTCCCCCATTTGGGGAGGTTTGTGGTGTTCTTATCTTCTTATGTGCTTAGATTAGATGTGTTTTTGCTTATAATACTTGCATTACTTCTCTTAGAATACTAATTGTTAGATTAGACCATTTGATTCATTAACCAAGTTGATTGTTTCATCTCTTAAATTTGTATCTTTCAATAAGTAATTCAACTGTTTAAAGTAGAAATCTCTTGAATCTCACCATAAGGTGGATCAAGAGTGCTCTCTATCAGAGAGTTTGTTTAACCATCTTCACTTTACTTTCATGCATCATATTGTTTAATAAGTTAATCAATTAATCAATAAGTAAGACTCTTGAACTTGCAGAAACACAAGTCAAGAGCACTCTCTATCGGAGAGCATCTTTAGTTTTGCACATCCTTGCATTAGGCATTTAGATCAGATAAGACTCTTGAACCTTTATCATAAGACAAGGTCAAGAGCGCTCTCTGTCGGAGAGTTTGATTAATTGACTTAATAAAATCTTTCAACCCACATTCCCTCTAATTAATTTACTTCGTTGATATCCTTCACCTAGTATGCTCTGCCGACTTTCAAGTTGGGCTCGTACTCAGAACAGTGAACGGACTTGCTAAGACCGCAATAACAACATAATTAAAACTTTTACCCCATAACCAACGCACCGGCGTTGTCTCAATAAAATACTCAGGTAGTGGGCAAATTTCAAGTGTGGGCTCCAGGAAACCCAATCTGGACACTCGCTGGTTAAGTTATTGAACACCTAGCTTGTGATTCCAGACAGGTCTGTCATGTCTTCGAATGGAGCCACTAAAAGTATTTCCGGTTAGGATTCTCAGACACCTTAAGCAAGATCACCATTAAAATCCTTAAAACTTGCCAAGAGCACTTGCACAATCTAACATTCATTGGTTTAAATTCCAGACTTGTGTTTATTTCTTTGGTGCATCTCAGTTTCATCGACTCCATAAGGCACTGGTCCTTGTTTTGTTTTGTATAATGATATGATCAATTGTCTATGGCTTAATATAATTGTTATCACTGAATGCTTAATTGATGTCTAGAATTTAAATTTATCTTTTAATCTCTTATTGCAACGTGGATTGCTTTTTGATCTTGTGTCACAGTCTAGAATTTAAATTTATCTTTTAATCTCTTATTGCAACGTGGATTGCTTTTGGATCTTGTGTCACATTCATAATAAGTAAAACACCTTCAAATTATAATAACTCCTAAAAAACACCCATCCGCATCCGCAACCTTCAAAAAACACTTTAACAACTTAAGAGCCGTAGAAAACTCTTTAGTAGGGACTACTTCCCTTGGCTTCGTTAGGAATTAGCCTAAACGGAGGAGCTACGAGTAGGTGACAGTACATAGCTCTGTGCTTGCCCCTAAGGTCACACCTCTCCCACTTTCCTAAGTGAGGAGACGGCTTTCAATTGATTTCTGCTGCTGGTGTGCGATCGGCGGACAACACCTTCCAAGAATCCTATACATGTTCAGTTCCACATGAGATCGAATTAGGGTGGGCAGACCCTTTCATAACTCGACAATTATGCTCAGCACTTAGTAGATTACATCATCTTGTATCGTCAACTATCACAACAAGAAGTACAAAGGGTCATGAGAAGGCATTATGGGCCAAAACTAGAAAAAGGTATTTTCCATAAATAAATATGCTTTGACGACAAAGCATTTCGAAAGGGGAAGGAAATATAATGAACGTTAAAATATATAATCATCATCAATAATAATAGTAAGTAAACAAAAATTAATGAAGGGACACATGTCTTAACTAAGGAGCATGACTATTCGACCACATGACCAACCAATGTGTATATAATACCGTCACGGTGGTCATTGCAAATGATATTCTATCATCTATTCGTTCATTTATAGAATATATTTATTTGTCTTACATCGATTTATGTTTACTATGCTTCTTATGTTGAATATTCGCTAGTAAATGAACTTTGTTCGTTTCAAATGCAATGTACACGAATAAAAATGAGGGAGAATCAAGGTCCCACTGAGTCAATTTTTAGGACTAGGGAAGAAGACCTAGATGTTTGTCCCTCCCCAGAGTCAACAAGCTCGGTGTGGACAGCATTCCTAACATTCAAGGTCGTAGATAAGATATGATAAGATAACTTTATTAATTTCCAACAAGTGACTGTAAAGACTTCAAATAGACTGCTACGTACATTAAAAACAATACATAGTAGGAGTGTGAGTGCAGTTCCTAAAAAAACATATATATCCTTTGAGGTCAAAGGCCTAGAATCTACGGTCTATCATCAAATAAATCAAAAGAGACAAAGTTGGGATTCCCAGAAAAGAGAGGATCCCACTCAAGGACCCTAAAGAAATGTCTCGCCTAGAGACACCTAGAGTATGTGCTCGGGCCTTAGGAGCCATTGCCTGCTAATGACAAGGAGGAGTTGCAAACCTTTGAATTCGTATAGATGATTGGCTAAAGAATTAGCCCATCTAGTCTATGATGTGTCTCACTGCCTAGAAGAGGTAAGTTGTCACTAAGGTCTAGAGGAATTTGATTATTTACTAGTGCGGTGTTAACATTCTCAAGATCTAAGAGGACACCTCCATGAGGATTTCACGAATTAGGGAAACTCATTGGTGGATGATAAACGGCCCCCCAAGATCTCACAGATTCGGAATTTTTTATGGTGTTGCTCTGGACCTGCCTTTTAATGCTCCTATCAGATGGGAGCATCATGAAGAAAGATTTCATCACACTAAGAGTGTCTGGTCAAATGGGTGGCCAAAGAAAATAAGATCTAAGATCGAGGCCCTCCCTTATGAACAAGTCAAGGCATATCTTACTCGGATACTGAAAGAATATGGAAAGGGAGCTCTATGAATTCTCAAATAGATTGTAGTGGGACCCCATCTTAAAGATATTTTTAGCAAAAAGGAGAAACAATACATAGTGGGAGTACGAGGGTAAATCCTAAAAAAGCATATAAATCCTCTAAGGTCAAAGGCCAAGAATCTATAACCTATCAGTAAAGAAACCAAAAGAGACAAAGCTGAGATCCTCAAAAGAGAGAGGATCTCTCTTAGGAACCCTAAAGAAATGTCTCACTTGGAGGCACCTAGAGTATGTGCTTGAGCCTTACAAGAGACATTGCTTGATAATGACAAGGAGGATTTGTTGACCTCTGAATTTATATAGATGATTGGCTAGAACTAGAAGAACTAGCACATCCGGTCTACGATCTATCTCGCTACATAGGAAATCAATTGCCTGTCGATGTGGTTTCAACAGTGTTCCACAGGGACGCGCCTCCCAGGGTCGGGGGCTCGCCCCCTACGCTTCCCACGCCCCGAGGGCTCGGGGGCTCCATGGGAAACGTTTCCCAGCACCCCCCTTTCTACGAAACTTGGGGAAACGTGGCTCTAGGAGTTTCCCAGATTGGGGGGCTCCCACACGCCCCCTCCTGGAAATGGGGGGCTCCGACAGGCCCCCACTGCCCTCGATTTTTAAAAAAAATTTACTTAAAAAAGAAATGGCTCGTCTTAAATTTTAGGCTTTTACACTAAATGGTCATTTTAAAACGAAATATAAACAAATAAAAAGAAACAAACATCGATATGATATGCTTGGCTATAACGATTACATTAAATTACACTAAATTCTTCGGGAACATAAGCACGCTAGTATGCAAATGGTGATGGGATGAGGAATTGATATGTTTATATGTTGTGGTTCATATTTTTATTATTTTTCTTTTTTCCTTTTTATAATTTTAGAGACCAACCCCCCTATGTTAGGGACCCTGACGCCTCCCCGTCCCCCAAAATACCCCAAAATTTTGGGGTGTCTCTACACGTCCCCAATGTGCGTTTCCCCGCTCCCACACCCCCCCGTCCCGGAAACTTGGTGGAACACTGGGTTTCAACATTCCCAATACTTGAGAGGACACCTCCAAGGGGATCTCACAAATTAGGGAAACATAGTGGCAGATGGCAAACAACTCCCCGAGCACCCACAGATTTGGAATTCATCGTGGAGTTGCTCTTGGCCTACCTCTTAGTGCCCCTATTAGATGGGAGCATCAAGAAGAAACATGCATTCACCCTAACAGCGTCCAATTAGGGGGGCTCCTTAATAAACAAGTCAAGGCATATCTTATTTGGATACCAAAAGAAGATGGAATGGGATTTCTATGAATTCTCAAATAGATTGTAGTGAGACCCTAGCTTGAATATATTTTTGACAAAAAGGAGAATCTTATCTAAGTGAAGCACTCCACCTTGAGAGCATCTAGGAGATATTTTGTGCACCTTATTGATGCACTTGAGCACTCAACATCGTGGAGATAAAATTGGAAAAATTAATATTATCAAATTTACTTTTTCTAGGCCTTATCCAATTTATTTTGAGCCACAGACATGTGCGTCACTTGGAAAAAGTATAGTTCAATTCAATGCTACTCAAGGTTGGAGACAATGCACCACTTGAGGAGATGCCCTTTTAACTTCCAATTGACTAATTCGTGCATGGAATATTTTGATATTTTGGCAAGTTCAGTTGAGTTCAATCTTACCTCATCTAATTAAGTTCAATTCAATACTATTAAGGATAGGAGAGGACTCTTCAGCTGGGAGTTAGCCTGAGTTACCTTATCCATTCCCCATATAATTGTTCAAGGGAGAGCTAGGGCGCACCACTTGAGATCTCTCTTAAATAAATTTGACTGGTTTATTCCAAGCAACTCCTTCAACTTCTCTAGTTCCTCACAGCGCTAAGTTCCCCACTCTAGGAGGCGGCACACTACAGTCTACCCATTATAGTCCCTCCTATAGTTCTTCCTTCAGGCAGAGTAAAATTTTTAGTTTCCTTCATTCATCTTCGAGTGTTAGGAGAGATGCTTCCAGTACACCATGAAATATTCTCCATTTTGGTATCACAGATCCCAAATCCACTCCCATTGTACATTTTCTTCTGGATTGGCTCTCCATCTTTGAAGTAAGCACTTTTGAATTTTAGGTTAGAATCTTATCTCTTTCTTTGTAAGAGTTTCTTTAGTGCTCCCGCTCTGTATCGACATCATGGTACTACACAGTCCCATTGACCTACTTTTGTGGTCATTTGTTGGAATTAATAAAATTATCTTATCTTATCTAGTTGACCAGTGAACCCTATGCATATGCAGCAGTTGCAGTGTTGGTTTAAAAATATATTCTTCCATATTTTCTCCTCTATTCCAAATCAAGGAGGGTGCATCAATCTTAAGGGAGAGATTTATTTAATTGAATTTGAGATGTTAGAGTGGGGTTCCATCATTTGCCAAGCTTTGGCATATAGACTCATTCTCCCTCTTATTCTCCATCCTACTTTCTTCGGCATTCACTTTCTGGCTTGGAGGGAGGACACATACACAAGAATCCCAGAGATTTCTCAGCATTAGCATGAGCTTGTTCTCCATTAGTGACCATATCTGAGCATTGAGATTGCATTTGAAACTTATTTCAATCTTTTGGAATGCCTTTTGTTCTGGATCAGACGTTGTTGCATCTCTATTCATTGATAAAGGAATTTGAATCTTTTGGCTATGGATTTATGTCTGTGTATGTATGAAAACTCTATCCTTTGATGCTTTCATGACTTATTGGTTAGAATCTAGTTTCTAAAGGGAACCAATGAGATCCGACTGATTCCCTTCATTGTTTTTCTTGTTTTTTGACTCCATTTCCCATTGTAAGGCACTGGATCTGATCAGACCAACTATACCTTAAAATCTATCTTATTTATTTGGTCCTAGAGCTAAAATATGACACTTTCAGGGAACAAAATCTTGCTGTTCTGCATGTATCCTTGCAGAAATAGAGGGAAATACTACAGATTTATTGAGTCTCAGCCGAATCGACTATATTTGCAGTGAATGCACATTTTATATTGCTGTTTTTTATGAATCCTTGCAGATCTGAACCAAACAACAAAGAAATTGCAGGTTTGAGGCTTAATTTTATGAGTGTCTAATATTTGGGCTTCAAATCCTGTAGGGAAACCACACACACACACACACCCCAGGTTGACAAGAATCAGCCTAGCAGTGACAGGGAGTGTTATTAACTGACCGGACATGCCCCCTAGTGTTATTCAGACACTTGGGATTACCTTCTATACAAAAGTTTTTCCAGGTGATAACAGGTACACAAAAAACCTTTGGGGCCACATGTTGAAAACCTCTGACAACATGAGCAGCCAACCAGGTCTACACTACAGCCACATGTCGACCCTTCTAGTATCCATGTAGTCATCCAGTAGGCTCCCCAGTGGAACACTACTGCCAAAGTCAACATCTTTTGGTCTTCATGTTTCCTCAGCCAACTGATTGTGTCACCTTGCATGCATCATACAATGTTGTCAGACTCGTTATTACCTGGTACAAACCATTATTTCCAATTGCATTATGCAAACCATGCACAGTGGCATGGCTCTAATCAATGCCTAAAAATCTAAGTTACCAGGATCCGGATATGGATTCGCTAGATTTTTTAAAACCCAGGATCTGGATACGGCGGGGAACGACAAGTACAAACAAATATAAAAATATTTTAATAATAAATAGAAAAATGGAATGGAGAAACAAAACTATTTAGGAAACACAAGAGTAGAACTATAAGTTATTGGCAAAACAGATAGTTCATCATTCATGTACCATAAATGATAATTTGATAAGTTGTAATATTGATAATTTTAAAAACCACACACACACACACACCCCAGGCTGACAAGAATCAACCTAGCAGTGACAGGGAGTGTTATTAACTGACAGGACATGCCCCCTAGTGTTATTCAGACACTTGGGATTACCTTCTATACAGAGGTCTTTCCAGGTGATAACAGGTACACAAAAAACCTTTGGGACCACATGTTGAAAACCTCTGACAACATGAGCAGCCAACCAGGTCTACACTACAGCCACATGTCGACCCTTCTAGGATCCATGTAGTCATCCAGTAGGCTCCCCAGTGGAACACTACTGCCAAAGTCAACATCTCTTGGTCTTCATGTTTCCTCTAGCCAACTGATTGTGTCACCTTGCATGCATCATACAGTGTTGTCAGACTCGTTATTACCTGGTACAAACCATTATTTCCAATTGCATTATGCAAACCATGCACAGTGGCATGGCTCTAATCAATGCCTAAAAATCTAAGTTACCAGGATACGGATACGAATTCGCTAGATTTTTTAAAACCCAGGATCCGGATACGGCGGGGAACGACAAGTACAAACAAATATAAAAATATTTTTATAATAAATAGAAAAATGGAATGAAGAAACAAAACTATTTAGGAAACACAAGAGTAGAACTATAAGTTATTGGCAAAAAAGATAGTTCATCATTCATGTACCATAATTGATAATTTGATAAGTTGTGATATTGATAATTTTAAAAACCATTTCAGCATGAACTTGAAGCAGGTCATAATAGTGTTTTTGTGAGCCACATCCACATGTCCCTGTCAGCAAGGAATAAAGTGGTTTTCTTGAACACTATGGCAAGACTACAGAACAGTGTAGATGAAGTGAGCAACAACATAGTACATAAAGGTAGATCATCCCTTGACAGCAGACCTTGACCATAAAGATATATCAAATAAAAACGTTGAGAGCAAACCTTGATATTGATATATCAGAGTTCAAGAGCATATCTTGATATCAGGATAGATCAGACCTTGAGCAGGAATGGGGTTTACGCTTTTAGCCATTAGGTGTTTAGGGTTTTTTAAGTTTTTCATTAAAAATCAATTTGTTGGGGGGATCAACAGGTCATAAAAGCACTGGAAGTTGCAATATCCGTTTGAAAATTTCAAGAACTGCTTGATCTTTCACAGGATCCATTCGAAAATTTCAGGAATTTTTTTATTTTTGACCGGATCCGTTTCATGGGACCAGGATACATTTCCTTCTGTAGAGGATACATTTCCATGGTGGATCTGAGGCGGATCCGATCTGGATACGTATCGGATCCGTGGATCCGCAGATCCTACACACTGGGGTGGTGGATCCGGTAACACAGCTAAAAATTTAGAATTTTGTGACATGAAAATGGGTCACGCACCATTCCATAGTTCAACACAACATTGTCCATCATCCTAATTTTAAATCCATCTGTCAAAAACAAAGGCCTATGCCCACCAAATATGCCTCCCATCTCTACGATGAAAGATATCGGCTCAAGAAGTATGAATTGAACTGAACAAAATGTGCCACTGATCGGAGATAGATAAATTTGATTATTGAGGTTTGAATTAAACTATTGTATTCAGTATTTTGAAATATCAGAATTACATAAGAATTTTGACAATATAGGAGGTGAAAGAATCATGTAAATGTGTAATTTATTCCAGACCAATTGTCCTCTCATTTAAAAGGAGCTAAGTTGCACTAAAACGGATACAGGAACAGATACGGATACGAGGAAGGAAACGGATACCACAAATTTTGAAAAATGTGGGATACGATACGGCAAGGAAACGGCAGCAGACTTATATATATATATATATATCAAAAAGGGCATGAGACATACATACTTTAGACTACCATTCATCAATTAGATTTAAAGGTAGTTATTTCATTTATAACAATTAAAATCAGCAAACTCAAATATTGTCTTAAACAATATTCTTCTATCTCAAGTGCCATAGATAAGTCACCCGCTGGCAAGCATTTAAACAGGAACATGTCAACTACTTCTAAACATCGATTTCAAACCCTAAAACTACTTGATGGATGTATCCAAATGTTACCATCTAACAAATATTAGGTTGTTTACACCTCTAGAAAAGTGTTAAAATTTGTGATTAAACACATTTTTTTATGTAAGACAGACTCAACTATGTTGTATTTAGGTTGGTCCACTCATTGACGAGACAATCAACTAGGCAAGTGAGAGTCAATTGACCAACCGACTAGTTCCAAAAGTGACTAACTGACTGGCTCCTAAAGGACCTAAATTCATAGGATTGTCTATGATTTGCAACCGACTTGGATATTCAAATTTGACATAATCAACCATGTTTTAAGGGGATTAATTAAGCACACAAGTATAAATAAGTGAGCTCATGTTTTAGTGCAACTTAGGTGTGAGTGTGATGACATGCAATATTGCACTCTATGCAATAATACTATCTCTAGACACCAATGAGTTTCCTTGGTAATGTTGTTTATGTTTTATGGTTTATAATAATAAAAATGCTTGAAATAAGATTAAAATATCACATGCACATCTTATGGAGAACTGGCTAAACGACACACCATGATAATTCTCTCCACAACATAAGGATAGGGATATGAGTGTACTAGCAATGGAGTCTCAGTAAATAAGGCCATAGGTCAAGGGTTCATACTAATTCAAAAAGGAAAAGAAGATAACTGAAGTTTGTTGGAAGATTATTGGAAATATGTGTTGGTTTATGTAACCCTTCATAAATGTAATACGCTATTTTGTATGGCTAAAGCTGCCATTGTATGAATTTTGATATGCAAGTTGATTTATCACATATGCAAGTCATTGGGGTTTATTTAAAACGAATTTGTGAGGAATTGGCAAAAAAACTGAAAAGGAAAAAAATAAAAATAAAAAGTCATCGTACTTCTACACTAGGCTGTGAAACTATCACTATAGTAGACAAGCATTTGATACAATAAAATGTCCACAGATCAATGATTTTTTGAGCCAACGGCAGGCGTCTATCAATTTTGGAAAATTACAATGAAACACAATCAGTGAGACATAAGATGTCAAATTACCATTCACCAATTTAGGATTAAGGTTTTGTTCTTGATTTATAAGCTTTGAGGCTTTATATCTATGTTTTGAGGTTCAATTTAGGGTTATGGCTTTATAGTTTGCCTTTGGGGTTATTTATTTGTTTATTTTCATGTCAAAAAATCAATATTTCTAGTCAAAAACTTACCCTGTAGCAGCTGAAACATTTCAGAAAACCAAGAAACTGCTAGAAACGTTTAAGGAAACGGCTGGAAACTCTGGAAACGTTTAAGGAAACGGCTGGAAACGGAATGGAAACGTTTCTAATTTTTGGATACGGCTTGGAAACGTTTCAATGGCGTTTCCAAGCCGTATCCCCTCCGTTTAAGTTTCCGAAACGGGAACGAAGTTTCCCCTCCCCTTCCTAGAAGTTTCCAGTAACTTAGAAAAGGAGGGCATTAAGGATCTCAATAGAGGAAGATTACCAAGCCTAGTCACTTTCAGTGGGGGTATTGCATCATAGAATGCCATCTTTTGGCATTTCATAAATGGTTACTCCTTGCTGGGATTCAGAAGCGCAGGGGAAACTATACTGCAAACATGCTGAAGTATTTTTTATAAAATCTCCTAGCTTTAAATGTTCTCATCATAGTAATAAAACCTATATTAGTATATCGCAGTTCTTATCCAATTATGCTGGGGCATCAATATGTTGATCCCAGTCATTCATGGTCATGCTTCTTGTCTTACTTGCTAGAAACAGTAAGAGTGAATTTGAATGAATGCTATTACTGAGGTTCACAAGGCCAAACAGTCAATGAGATAAAAACAGCCAATCTACAAAAGGTTTCCAAGTTAAGATTCCCAACTAGTTAAAACACAACATTACAATCAGAGTAAAAAACATAATAAATGAAAATACCGTGCCAATCCAAATGATTTTGCAGAAATATGAGATTTCTCTCTACGAGAGAGAGAGAGAGAGAGAGAGAGAGAACCTGATCACTTGAAACAACTGTCACAGGTCCAATGTTTACAGACACGTACTTTCCTCTAGATGATAACTTATGTGTCACCCTACCCTGTACAGAATCTTACAATTGTAAACACTGAACAGACATCCATGGAAATGATTCCAAAAACTATAATGTATGCTTGAAACTTTATGCTTACAAGCAATCAGATTAGAGGACAGGCGTCTGTAACATTGGACAAATTATATTATTTAACCATATTAAAAGTATCTCACACAATCAAATGAGTAAGATGGATATAAAGTTTAAAGTTTAAACTCAGCAAAGTTTAGCTGTTAAAAATACAAAATAATTGTTAATACATGAACAAACAAGAGAAGTGATCAACAGCATATTTCAAATTTAATTCAGAACAGGTAACTCGTCACTCCGTGCCTTCCCTTAGGGATTTCAAACAAAAACATTTACAATAAAAACAGAGGGTGTGAAAGGCAAACATGGATATAAAGTCCCCTAACAAATGTGAGTACAGACTCAAGCACCTATTCTGATCATGCCTGAAGACACACAACAGCTGGCAGCTTATATTTCTATATATCTGTGATTCTGTACCAAGTTATAGTTTGCTAGATAAACACACCTGCTGGGAAGCCTTCCCAAAACAAGAGCAAAACACTCTAATGCCAGAAATGTCCTACTGGATTTGGAACAATGGCAACAGTCATGTAAATAACAACAGAAATTCATCTGAAAAGACATTGGCCAACCTTGCTCAGCTGATTAAGTGTAGAATTCCTATGTTTCCTAGTTGCAAGAGAGCACATCAGCAAAAGAAAGGAACCATCTCTATCTAAATAAAGAGAGGATGTTTCCCAACAATCAATGACTGCAAGGACCCAAAAAGAATCTACCTCACTTAAGTCAATTCGCACTCAAGGCATTCGTGATAGATAATGCAAGAGTGCAGCATAATTCCTCTTGCAGCATAATTCACAGACAGTAGAAAGCAAAGTTGACAAAAGGACTTATTGTTGCGGTATCTATCATCAGATGAGATTGATTATTGACTATGTGTGTGTGTGTATTTCCAAGACATTAGGAAAGAGAAAAATATGATGGAAATATAACGAAGGCAAATTATCAGGGTGATAATGGAGAGAAACAAGAAGAAACTGATGAAAGACGTGAATTGGTTGAATAAGGTCCTGAATATGTGTGAGGAAATAAAATGGCTAGAGAAAAAGGATGGACAATGACACTGGAGCATAACTAAATAGCAAAAAAGGATTTATGAAGGATTCTTTGATGAAGATAGAAGAAACCAGAGGGTAAATATTATGAACAAGACCAAGTATGTTCATGAAAGAGAAAATCCCAATGAATAACATGAGTTAAAGTTAATCTCATTCATTAAAAAATTGCAATAGTTGAGAATAGGATGGTGCAAAAACAAATTGCAAAGAGAGCAACCAGATAGTAGATCTAGAAATCTAGCAGAGTGTATAGATGGATCTCGAAAAAGACAAATACCACCTTAAGTGAACAACCATCCAAGTACCAGGTCAACACTAAGACATTTCTAGGAAATTCTCCAGCCTGTCAATGTGCCAAGGTCAACCTATTGAAGAGAAGAAGTTGGGTGAAAGGAACTGGACTCTGGAGTGACTGGTCCTCCTCTAAAGGCCACAGTGAAATTCAATGAATAAATATTTTGGAGGATGAATGACAATGCAGAGGAGAAACAGATGGAACTAGCCCGAAGTTCAAATGAACAAACTAGGATGTCTGTAATCTTGCTCACTACAGTTAAGATGCTGAAACAGTTGGTCAACATTGAAAACATTTCCAATGCAAACAGATACTACCTACTATTACTGTGAGGTTATAAAATTGTGTCAATTTTGTGGCACTTGTGTCATCTCTTTCAAGGTGAATTGACATGCTAGTTGGATTGTTAAATGTAAACCTTAAGGTATGGGAACCAAGATGCCATACCATAGATGAACTGCAAAGCATTATTGTGACCAGATAAAGGCAATGCATTTTTTAAAACATTTGTCAACCCTAACAGTTGCTTTGCTTCATCATTCGTGATCGACTATAACATAGTCTAATGGTCACATGATATATCATTATGTTTAGTAGATAGTAGTATTAGTTAATAAAGTGACTTTAAGCATAACTTAATGAAGTCATGTCACATTAATAAGGTTAAGACAAGTAAAATGTTAATTAGTCTTTAGTTGTGTCTTAACCGGATGGTAGTTTGTAATAATAATAATAATAATAATATAATATAATTAGGCTAATTAAAAGCAAAAGAACACATACCCCTTCACCTCGTGACCAGTCAATGCGAGTAAGTATACCGTCACAAGGCTCATTGTAAACATCATCTTATCAACTCCTATCAGTCAAACATTATTCAATATATTCATATATACATCTGCAAAAATATTTATTTCTACCCATAATAAACAGGAATCCGTTTACTGCATTTGGTATCAGAGCGAATATTGGCCAATTCCATTGGTTAAAAAGGCCCCCATATAACCATTGGTTTGATCAAATTTTGTGGGTTAATCCTTAAATCTGCCGATCCCAAAACCAGTGATTATATACCTGATGTGTCATATGCTGTCACAGCCATCAATTGAATTTCATACATCCAAAAAACTCCATACAGTCTGTTACCAGATAAACTAGCAGGGCTAGTCACTGATAGACAATGTATGGAGAGAGTGGCCACTGTCACCTTAGCCACTTCTCCAAACTTCTTTGGAAGTCAAAACCTCCTAGGGGAGAGCCCTAACAGCGAATCTGCAAAGACACTTAGACAAACAAAGCTATGTCTTGTATACAAGAGTGTTAGTGACCAGTGCCTTAATGGAGTCAATTTAAGCATGAAGAAAACATACTATACGGACAAATATGAATCATGCAGGTACCATTAGTATATCAACTTCAGCAGTACATCCATCCAGGGTAAGCAAATAACCAATTTCAGTCATATATCATATAACAAGTGTGAAGTGTCACTTAACACGAGTCAGCATCCCAAAGTACAGCAGTATAGCAGAGGTAAAGCAATAGTGAATGACATGAATTCAATGATATATCTGTCTTGTCAATGCTTCCCAAACCATTCACAAGTGTATACACTTTGACATTCAAATAAAGGTGCAAGTATGTCTGTAGTAAGGATGCATTCAATAACTGAGCATATCCATTAAATGAAAAGATAAAATACCATGTACAGCAGCAGTATGTATTTTGGTGAACAAAAAAAATGTTTATCAGTTAGCAACAGATCTCTCCAAATATAACAAAATGAAGTTCAATATAAGTCTGCCAATGGAAACAATACCATAACATGCAATACATGCATATTCAATAACCAACAGCTGATTGTAATTTGTCATGTATTTGTATGCAGGGTTAGATGACTGATATAAATTACAGGCCTGGTAATAACTAATATGCCACACTAGGCAGTCCAGTAGGAGGACAGACACTGTAAAGGGCGGTCCTCAGGTTGATTTAGCTGGGCCAGACAAGGTAAGGGAAGTTACAAGGGTGAGAGGAGGCGTTCTGAGGGAGGCTGAGGATGTAAGAGAGGTAAAGAAGGGTGGCCGAGGGTGTAAGGACAGCCAAGGAGCAAGGCCGAGGCCTTCAGGGAGAAAGAGGAGGGAAGAGGGAGGTAACAGTCTTAGAGTAGCAGGCCGAGGCTGTAAGGGAAGAGGCCGAGCATGTTCGAGGGATGAGGAGGGTAGGCCGAGGGTGTTTAGAGGCCAAAAAGGAGAGGCCGAGGGTGTTTAGAGGCCAAGGCAAAGAAGGATAGGACAGAGGGTTGGAAAGGGGAGAAAATTGTAGGCCGTGAGGGAGGTAGAGGATGGAAAGGGAAGGCGAGGGTTAAAGAAGGAAGAGGAGAGAGGTAGGACGAGGGTAAGAAGAGAGGTAAGGGCAGGCTGCTAGGGTAAAAGAGAACTGTTTAGGAATTTGTAGGGTTTTATGCAGCCCTATACTAAACCTATACTAACATGAAATGCAACCTATCTAACCCTACACACTAAGGTTTTGAAAGGAGAAAGAGTTTGGGACAAAGGGAGAAGATTTTACCCTAACCTGGGGCATTTAAGGAATGACTAACCTACCTCTTGAGAAGCTTAGCCTAGGTTTTACAACAAACCATACAGACCTTAGGTTCTAACCTTATAAGGACGTGCGTCTATAACCAAGGTGACTAAAGGTTGACGAAAAACCTAGCCAAGACAAAATGCAGCACTAATGGCTACCTTTCAATCCATAAACATACATCATTCATCAACATTTAAAAAAGAGAGATCAAGAAAACACTAGATACCTCCTTATGCACATGTTTAGCCAACAAGTCATAGCATCACCTTTAGCAAGAGCATAGAACCTAAGAAACTTCAAGAAATTGCCATCAAAACCCATAAAACATCTTACTCAAGAGGGGGAGTGGCGCCTCACTTCAAAAGAGCCCTAGTAGGGTAAAATAAGTGCATAGTGTTTTATCCCACTTGTCTTATGTTAAAATGAAGTGAGGAGACGTTTATTTATAGCCTCCCACACTCACTTTACAAAAATATCCAGGCCTACATGCCTTAAAATGTCAATTAAAAATTATAAACTGTCAACTTAAAATTATAACATAAAATAATATAAAAATGGCCTAAAGTAGGCTTATAATAGGCTACCTAACGTATTTTCCCCCTAAGTGCCAAAACTGCTAAAATAAGTGAATCACTCCGAATGAGAGGCTAGAGTGAGCTAAAGGGAGGGCGTCATGCCCCATCTAACCCCGAAAATGCTGTAAAATCCCTCAACGCCCTCCTCAAAGAAGCAAGACAGCCTGGCATGGAAGATAACGTCCTCTGAGGAAGGAGACCAAGGAGAGAGAGCACCAACCTACTAAAGGGACAGGAGGGTGTCTAAGGTGGCTATGAAGGGAGACCGAGGTCTCATAACTGAAGCATAGGCCACCAGAGCAAGCAAACAAGGAGTGGGATCATGTGACCCAGTGATCAACCCCTAAGAGCCCTAGACAGCAACCCCAAGGTTAAAAACCCCAACAAAAGGCAGTCAGAAGCAATGTTATCGGAACCGGACCAGTCATCAAACCGGCGAAACCCAAAATGTGAACCGGACCGGAACCGGCAAAAAACTGGGTAAAAAACCGGCTGACTAAAAAATACATAAAATATTCATATTTTGTAAAAAACATATATATATTCATCATTTCATGTGCATACATATGAATCCAGACCATTAATACAAAAATATGCAAAGTTTCTCATATATATAGCAAATATGGGTGCAAATATCCAAAATAGCACCTAGTGCAATACATCTCTGAGGAGTCACGGCATAGACAATGTTTCAGGGGGGATGGGGGGACGCAGCTGGGAAATAAAGGAACCCAAATTAGGAAACGATGTAAAGTCTCAAACTAAAAAGTAATTTTACAACCTTGAAAACAGGTATACTTCAAGAAACCATATCTTAAGTTTTAACATTATACAGAAAACGAAGATCTCTCAGTAATAGCACTTTGTTTTCAACAGAGAACATTGCCGGCCTAAAGCTGCACATGTATCTTTTCAAATATTAATTTGCACCAAAAAGCAAGTTGGTTTTGTTCAAGGCAATTATTTATACACTGCCCAAAAACTTGCTACTTCTTTCCTTGATGAAGTAAAAAGTAGCATTTTGCATTCTTTATGTACAACTCATACAACAGACTACATCGTCTTTTTTATTTTGTGTTCCAAACTATATATGAAACCCCACATTGAAATGGTCGTTTAGCAACAGTCATCACTACATATATATTCCGATGGCAATAAAAGGGAATAAAATTTCTAGAAATCTCTTCAAATTTAAAATACAGAAACATCTGAGATGTGCAATTCACCTTTACTATCTGACCAAGTTGGAATATAATTCAAAACAATATGTAATCACACCAAACGTTTGAAATAATCCCTGCCAGAAAGCATGTCAAAGGCAAAGGTTGTTAAACAAGTTGTGGTCAGAGAAGTGACAGATCAATCTTCAAATGTAGCTCCATGCCTACTCTTCTTTCCACTTGTAAGAAGAACAAATCATCTCTGCACTTACAGGTTATCTACTATAACATAGGGTAATAGCAGGCTTTTAACAACTTATATTACTTGCATTACACTATAGAAGCAGTAATAATGCACTGATGCCAGTCACAGCAGGCAAAGATATTAAGACCCGCTAACAGCACCATTTGTCAATAAAGTAGACAGTGGGGATAGATGGAATGCATCGTATGTCTGACTAACATTGTCTATTTTCTGGTTTTTTTTTTTAAATTGAGTTTCCTGAGTCCCCAGTCCAGACAGGCCGGTTCGGCCGGTTTTGGCCGGTTCCATACCCAGTCTGAAAAAAAATCCGGTTTTTTCAAAAAACTTTGCTGACCGGACCGGCCAACCCTGTAAACCAGTCAGACCGGCCGGTTTTGCCGGTTCCGGTCCGGTTCCGATAACAAGTGCCA
The DNA here is from genome assembly GCA_001517045.1 of Pseudotsuga menziesii. Lineage (NCBI taxonomy): Eukaryota > Viridiplantae > Streptophyta > Pinopsida > Pinales > Pinaceae > Pseudotsuga > Pseudotsuga menziesii. The sequence goes on along the minus strand of LPNX010778418.1, from coordinate 21,446 downwards.
TTAAACCATAGTACTCCTAAAGGAAGGACCAAAGGGCCTGGCCATGACCACCACTACTGAATGACACCCCTCCGGGTCAAAAATGGCCTCTCTCTCTCAAGGGCATATCTAAAGGTGAGTTGGGTACAGGTGCAACGTAACACAGTCCACTGCTACATTCCGTGCACTGACAGTTAGTCGCAAATTACCGTACACCCCTGCTGTTTACATCTATTTACAATCTTGTTGATTGGACATAAGTAAAGAGGCAAATTGTTAAGTGATTTGGCATCTAAAGAAGAAGATAAAGGGGTTGATTTTACTGCTCTTATTTCTGCTGTAAAAATACATTTTCAGATCTGAATATGGACGGATAAGTTGCCCTAGAAGGGCTGAAAACTTGTATCATTGTTTGGTGTCTTTTCTCCTTAATTATCGGGAAGTTTAGGGCTGTTTGAAAGTGAATTGTTGTACTTCGTTCGCTATTGTTTTGTACTTTAATATACAGTAGTCCTTGAATTGCATTGAAGTGTCATTCCGATGAAATTTCCAACAAAACCAAGGATATGTCGAGCATATTACAAACATAGGTTGGAAACTCAATTACTGCATGTAAGAAAACTGAAGTGAGCTCCTAAAAATGGAACATAACACCAAGAGCATGCCAAGGTTGGCATGTACTGCTACAAACTTGCTCTATCCAATGTTGGATAGGGCTGGTGTAATCATTATCTCCAATTTGTGCCTATGGAAGCCCATCATCAAGCCATGAAATATCATCAATCATACACAAGTAACAAGGGTTTGGGTGGCTCAAACAAAATCCGCAACAACCTTCCTCGCTGCCATCCCTCAAACATGTACATGAAAAATGAGAGAAAACATCAGATCTGAAAAAAAAATTGCAAGCTTAAAATCTAGGGTTTGTTTTCCACTTTCGAAAGTGTTGTCCCTCAGGTTGTCCCCTCTGTCTTGATGGTTCTTTACTCTTCTCAAAGCATGGATATATCTCAAATATGAACAGTTGATGTTCTTGAAGAGTTTACAAGGCCAAACAGGGCTATGCAGGATGCACTTTCCTGTGCCACTTTAGGCCATCGAGCAAGTCCTCGGGCCAAGGGAGGGTACCCTATTTATGGAGGCAGTAATTCTTAATCCGTCACCCTAGGTGCCTATATATTTACTTGCAATTAAATAACTGGATTTACAGCCAAGATCTGTGGTCCATATAATCAATCTCAACTGCTTGAAAGATAACTTTGAACGTTATTTAAAAGGGGGAAGAACAAGCACATCTTAAAGCAAACACAACCCAGATAAAGAACAGCAGGGGCGCCTTAATCATGACCCATTTCTCTTAAAGAAGATACAATATCCCAAACAAATTCAACAACAAAGAAGTAACAGGTTTTCCATTAAATGCATTAAAGATACACAGAAAATCATGTGGGCACGGTAATTGTATATCCACAAATTCATGCAACAAAATAAAGACATTTCAACCACTAGAGAGAGCAGTCAATAACACAGATGAGACACTATTTACTTGAACACCAGTGGAAAATCGCCTCAATCCTGATTTCAGATCAATTGCATTCTCATTCTTCTTTAATTACAATAGTAAATACATCAAGAGGGGTGTAATATCCCAAATAATGGATTCTAGCTATTGCATGTGTTTCTATTCCTTGTTTTATTGTAGCTGCTGGTTTACTTTGATTTGTTGGTGGTTTACAATGTTTTATGGGATAGTGGCTTATCCAAACATTAATTGCAGGTCATATTTGAAGTTAATAAAACCATAAATCCTATGATATCAAGCTTTGACAACTGGTGGAATATATAAGGAACTGTTCATTCAAATCTGGTAATAATAATTGCTTTTTAACAGCCACTAATCAGAAATAGCATAAATCTGACCTTAAACAGTGAATGAAGTGTATTGTGATGGCTGTAGCAGCTTGATACAAACACACAGGTTTGTGAATATGCTTCAAAGAGAGAGGGCTGCTTGAGTACAATGCCCAGCTAGGAAGAAAGGTATCCAATTGGAATGATCACGTCCCCCTGATGTTTATGCAGACCTCAAATAGTGATGGAGGTAAATCGCTTGTGGCTGTAACAGCTTGATGTAGACATGCAGATTGTGAATATGCTTCAATGGAGTGGGTTACTTGAGTATAATGCCCAGCTAGGATGTAATATCCCAAATCCCGATATTTTCTATTTCTAAGCAAATATGCTGATACAACGGGGCATGCAAACTGCCAAGCAAAAATCCCTATTTTATAGGAAAATTAGGGTTAGGGTTTGCGAGATAGAATGAACACTTACCACTGATAAGCCGATCTGAACTACTCCAACAAAAGTCTGCCAGTACTGCAAGCTGGATCGGAGAGGATCTGAGCTCCTCTACTTCAGGTGAATTCCCCCAGCAGCGAGATGCCCAAGTAGAGAAGTGTGACGCCCTCAAGGAAGGAGATGTCCAATCTGACTGAGAATTTGCAGGACTGATAGCGGTTCAATGTCGGAGAGAATGCCCGGAGCATGCGAAGGTTCTGAGATCTCCAGGTAGGGTAGCGAATCACTTTAGAGAGGTAGCTACACACCCTCTGGAACCCTGAAACGGCTGATAACTGCTTCGGATAAGCACTGATAGATCTGAAAATCACTGGGTACCGGAGTATGAGGCTAATGATGATAT
>LPNX010778418.1:1520-17098 GCA_001517045.1 Pseudotsuga menziesii | reverse complement strand
CTTCTTGAAGTTAAGTTTTCGAACCGGTGGTGTGTCTACCCCGATCTAGTTCTTCTCCAGTCAAAGAGGGAGTGCTGTTGCGCTCAACAAAGTGGGAACAAAGCCCACCCGCAGCTCACAGGTCAAACCCCAATGGCCTGGTGCTCAACAAGGAGGACGTAAAACGCCTAGAGACCCCCCTCGGTCTACTACCCCTTGTCGCCTCCAAGGTCACTGTTTTTAATTAATAGGAAAATTACTAGATGGATGCCTATTAAACTAAGACTTCCCTGTCCCCTGTCCTATCTCGTGAGTACCCCGAAGGGTGATAACCGAGTACAGGAGCAGAAAATGGGAAGTTGTTGTTGGTAAATTTTAGAAGTAAATTTTATCTGGGTGATTAGCATGCAATGTTTATTTTAAAACAATCAACAAGATCAACCAAGCGGTATCCCTTATGGGAGGTGCTGGTACTTGATCTTGGACTTGGAAAATAAAATGTGTTTGAGATTGTAGCAAAAGGAAAGTGTTGTTCTAATTACCTAAGCCCCCACTTTTCCTGCTTTTCATATCCAACTTGAAGTCCCTAAAGGGAGATGACAAGTGGATAGAGGATACACAGGATAGATGGGTTGTATGATTACCCATTTTAACAGAAAAATAAAACTTGGAAAAGGAAAGTACAACTAACTAAAACAATGCCTAACCGCACAGCAATCTCTGTGACAGAGATGGTGGTCTGTCACAGAGATAGTGGGTAAACTGGAAATAAAACTAGTTTAAGCTAACCTCACAACAATCTCTGTTACAGAGATGGTGGTCTGTAACAGAGATAAGTGGGTAACAGAAAAATAAAACTAAGTAAACTAACCTCACTTCAATCTCTGTGACAGAGATGGTGGTCTGTCACAAAGATAGGTGGGTAAACAGAAAGACTTGCATAAACAGAAAACTAAGCAACTAGTATTCTACTTTCTACTCTACTTCCTAATCTATTTATATATAGATTACAAGTGATTATTTAACTTTCGCAGAATACCCCAAGAGAACTTCTTGTTGGGGTTTACAAATATCAGAAAAATGTGAGAGAAGAGTGAGGGTTTGAACCCCTTTTGGTTCTGTTTGAAGGGTGAGGTATTTCTGGGCCAATTCGAGCAGCACCTCCCCTTCACCTATGCAAAACCTGTCACAAACCAGCAAGCTATGTTCGCTGGAAATCACAAGAAACACTAAAGAAATTATCAGAAAATTAGTACCAAAAAAATCGCTAATTTACAGTAAAAATCTGAATGTAAAAATGACAGAAATATGATGTTTAGAGGGCTGAAAACTGAGTTTCCAGCCACCTAAATGATGTTAAAACAGCAGAATTAAAGTATTTAACTAATATACTAAGGGTTGGGGATTTAAAACCAAGATTTTTATCACTATACAGTGATAAAAACTGAGTTCTAAAACCCTTTTGAACAAAAGTGCGAAAATGAAAAAACAGAGTTTTAATCAATGGGAAAAGTGCTCCTTTGTTCTAGATCCCTGCAAATACACTTATAAGAGCTGCAAAATGTAAGCAAAGAGGTGAGCACATAAATAAACCCTACAAAATACTTTGTAGAGTCTTACTAACCTACTCACAAATGCAGATAGAAATACTTCTACCTACAAGTCTCTCCACAAAATACTTTGTGAAGAGCTATCTAAGCTAATACAAATGCAACTAAAACAAATACAAAGCAGGTTACCTTACAAAGAAGCATGCAATGTACAAAAGAGCCACCAAAAGTTCCTCCAAAGATTGCTTCTATTAAATGGCCCAACTAGGGCAAAGCTTCAATACAAAAGATGGCAAGAGAATATGAGAGAGTAGGGAAATATTCCGGCAGCATAACAATAGCATGAGAGATCATGTCAAATGAGGGAGTGAGACCCTCATTATATAGTTGAGGAAGACCCCAACCCCTTGAATATCAACGGCCAAGATTAGATCTACATCTAGGTTAAATCTCCACCACTAGATCTAGATATTTGACTTTACATTCTTCTCAATCAATCTACACCCTTAGATTAATTTTCAATCTATGGCTTAGGTGCTTGATCCATGTCTCAATCATTTTCCACCCCTAGATCTAGGGTTTTGACCAAGTGCTCCTCTCAATCAATGGCTTGGATGAGCTTTTGGTAAAAACGTGGGCCCAATGGCCAGGCGCCCCCCTCCAAATTTGGTGGCCTTTCACCAAATGTGGCGTCCTCCATCTTTAGCTAGCGCCCTTCTAAATGATGGTAGCGTCTCCTTCATTCCATATAGCGCCCCCTCTAATGTTGGCACCCCACTAAATGTAGCGCCTTCACCTCTTAGATGTGACGCCCTCTTCTAAAATGGTGGCGCCCTCTTAACTTGGTGGAGATTCTTCTTAACTTGGCCGCCCCTTTAGATTAGCTAGACGCCTTCTTTATTTGTGGCGGCTTCCTTCAAACTAGCGCTCCTCCAAATCTCATGTGACGCCCCTCTATAATGGGTAGCGCCTCCTCTATGTAGCGCCCTCCTTATTATTGGTAGCGCCCTCTCCAAATATAGTAGGGTTTTTTCATGTGACGCCCCACTAAACTTGGGGTTCAAACTTGGACATCCCCTTTACTTTGGTGGTTTGGCCATTCACATAACTCTAGGCTTAGACTTTAGCCACTCCACAATAGACTTTTAACCTTTAGACTTAGGCTAAAAGATAATTCACCTTAGATTTAAATTTTTAATTCAATTTTTTAAATTTTCCCAATTTTGACTTAGGAAAAGATAAAAATAAACTTGAAAAAATTATATCTTGGCCATGGGGGGGTGGAAAATTTTGAAATAAATTTTCCTAGGCTTAACAACCCCCAAACAAAATTACCATGGCATTATTTGATTTTTTCCTTCAAAATCAAATAATATGAATTTTTGACTTAGGGAAATTAATTAATTCCCTAGGAAAAATAGACCTTGCTTAGACAAAAATGGTCTATCTCCTCAACCACCTGTCAGAATGACATGGGACTCGAAGCAGTGGCTTAGGGGGTTTCATAGCAATTTACCTTGCATTCATAGCCCCTATTACAAAATGCCAGTGCTTGAGCAATTACATTATTACATCAAAACTTAGTTAATTAACCACCAAGGGGTGAAGTTAATTAACTAGAAAAAAAAAAAAATATAACAACATAACGAAACTCCGCAAGACTCTATACAAATGTCTAGCATGGTCATGAACAACATTTGAAGCCTTAGCCACCTCATGGATTTGACTGTTAGAACGCCCGTCACCACTTTGGAGGATTTTGAGTGAAAAACCAAACCGATTAAACTCGTTTACACAACAAGATCAATTGGAAAGGGAAAAAACACTCGATGAGGGGACTTCCCTAACAACCAGTTCCATGGTGTGGCATCCATATCATATGACCCATACTAGCACATATAATTACATTAATTTTCCCACGCAGGGGAGTGGACATTTCGTTTTACAAAGGGGCAATTGCCCTGCAGAAATGAAAAATCCTCAGATTTTTCCAAGGTACCATTTGTACAACTATGTACATCTTCATGTACATGGAGTTGCCACCTAGTCGAAATAGGTGGGCAACAGGCCCCAACAATTAATACGCTGCTATTTCAAATAGATTAATACGCCCATCCAATATACATGAGAATGTCCACCATCTCAACATGAGGCCATGCTATAGCTGAGACAAGATATGCTTCCCTAATATTTGATGAGGATGCTCTTATCCGTTAAGGAAATTGCTGCCATGATTAAGGAGTGAATGCACCCAGCTATAAACCTTAAGGACAACACTGCCCTAAACACAATGAATCTCTGATGCAATGAAGTACACAATGGTGAATCTGGATGATTCACCCTAGCAATTGGTTAGGGTGGATAGATTTCGCCACCGAATCCAATTAGGTCAAAGCAGTCCACCTTAAACCCTAAATAATTCACCGAGCTCTCAAAACCTATCTCCAAAAAGATGAATAATAACAATGATCCTTTTTGGTTCGACTTATCTTCTTATATAGCTTTTAGGGTTTGCATGACTTTACTTTTGCATGCATGCCATTATAATTGCTCGTTGACTTATGCGAGATGAAATAAGGCCAGCATGCTCTGCATGATTGTTGATATCTGCTCCAATGGTGTAATGTCTATGTTGCACAAGTTTCTGGAACGCAGGTACGTCGGGTACGCGGACACGAGTATCCGATACGGCTAGAAGCTTCACCCAAATTTGCAGGAAACGTAGGGTTGGGAGCGGCAATAATATATATTAATTTTTTTTAAATATATTAAAAAAAATAAAGTTAAAAAATACATAATTGATTAATTTCATAGCTTAAACTATTTTATCCTCTTAATCCTCTAGTAGTGTCATGAAATTCATTTTTTTTAAATTTGCTCACTCCTTTAGGTCCACATTATACAAATCTCACTGTAATCTCACATTGCTCCTAAGAGTTCTTAGTATTTGGGTGCCTCTGCATTTTTTTTATGGTAACTACTACTTACTTATAATTTGAATGAACTAGATTGTTTCAAGTTCAACTAACAAACTTTCAAATCTTTTGGTATCTTGAATTTGATATGGTTTATGATCCTAAATTGCTATATCAGTCAGTATGAATAACATAAGCTAGCTATAATCATTTGAAATATGAATTAAAGTAGTTCAATATCTTAGTATTGTAAAAAATCCATGTATATTCACTTAAATACACTTGCAACGTATATTGAGTGTGAATGGCTTTAAACATTTAAGAAGTGTGGGCCCTCTTTATTTATATAACCTTGAAAATAAAAAAATGGCATTATTGATAGATTCAATTGAAATTTTTGTTATTGGTGATTTCTTGACACAATAAACTTGAATCATTCAATTGATTTTCAACAATTTTCTTATGATTTTGGCCTCCGCATGGTCAAGAGCTTGTAAAAGCTCCCTGTCTGTTTGGGAGCTTCTGGAAGCTCCCAAACAGACAAGGAGCTTCTACAAGCTCCCAATAAAAAGGGAGCGGCAAAAGCAAGTTCCCAAAAAGCTCTCGAAAAGCTCCCAAGTTCCCAAGGAAGCTCCCGTCAAAAAGGGGACGTTTCGTACCAGCTCCCAAGCTCCCAGGAACGGGGAAACGTCGGGTACAGGTTACCAAAATCCCGGGAGCGGTACCCATGCAACTATGTGTAATGTCCTCTTCTGCTTAGGCATTGAGGACCGACCCGCTAACCTATATGGTTCCCATAGGTTCGAGCGGGCACTGACAGTCAGGGAATCAGCTGTGGACTAATGCCATATAAGAAGATCTAGGGCATCAATATTATATCATCATTGGGTAGACGGAGGCCACCAGAGCCAAAGGCCACCTGCATGCATGACATCTTAGCATTATTTCATGATGCATGACCCCGATTGAGTCTCCATGCACCTGCATGCAAGTCAACTGCAAATTGGAAGTTAAAGCGACCTAATTAGGTCAAAGTTAGGTTATTCGCAATTGGGAGTTATAAAAGAGAGGTAAAGTGAATGGAGAAAGAGACTTATATGATTATTTATTTGAGCATTCGAATTGGAGAGCTCGGCAAGCTAAGTTGGGGTTGAGTGCATGCTCAACTAACTGGTGTATTTCAACAGCGAAATATATCTGCCCTAGATCATCATCAGGTTGGATCATCCAGAGTCAGCACTACTTCATCATCAAGTTCTATTCAGCGGTTGCTTCAAGAGATTGATTATTCATCCAGTTGGAGGGATTCACCATCATACCGTAGTACCGTGGTCAGAGACATATCTATTCGTTTTCTTCTCTACAGAGGGCAGAACTTCTGCATGATGCTTCTATTCCTCTCAGAACACCCTCATCACCCTTCCCCTGGAAAAAGGGCCTCTCAGCTTGAGTATCAAGCAAGTTAGCAACAGTGGTCACTATCTGGAGGGCGTCTTTTTGCATGGGCGAATTCAGTTGAGGAGGATACTCACGTTTTGGGCTATTGAGACATCATTTCTTCTGCATATTGCTTCCATCACTGCCAAAGGGGTACTATAACCCTATTACACATCATCTGGGTCTTCGGCAGTGGGTTATTTATTATTTAGGAGCTTCTACAGCTTTGGAGGAGAGTGCATTCACCTGTGGAGGACGATTTGGCTTATCTCCCTATTTCTCCATCAGAATTATTGCATGCGGGGACCATCCTCTTCATCACCAGCCGATCTACATACTGGTATGTACATGCATTAATTTCTCCTATTTTCTAGCATTTCAGTATTATCTAGGGCACAGATCTGTATGCAACTGCATGCATGCAGAGATCAGGGTTTTCTTTCCTATTCTATTGAGGCATAAGCCTCCTAGCCATCCACAGTACACAGAAAAAGAAAAATATCAGTTTGGGATATTACAGTGGTATCAGTGCTATTTTCCTTGCCAGCTGTGGGCATGCAAAAGTATCAATGAATTCAGAAGACCCATACAACATTACTTACCAGAGACAGAGGTATAAAGACAGTGAAAGATGAGAAAAGGAGTTAGAGGACATAGAGTTGGGGGATAGAGACTATCAATTTAGAAAGGGCAAAGAAACAATGGTCGAGGATGATAAAACAGCTTTCAATAGTCTCATATCATCCATAAAAGAACTCACTACTGGGCAAAAAGAAATGATGAGTACCTTCAAGTAAATGACAAAGAAAAACGGGCCCACCCCACACAATCCCTTATTTCCCAATAGTGACAGGGTATCCACCAGTAGTAGTAGGGAGCACCTACATACCAACATGCAAAGCCATCCTCATATATACAACAAGCCTTCCCGACCCACCATGCCTCAATTCTTAGATAGTCCAGCTGTAGTGCCTCTAGCACAAGTAGAACCAGAAGAATCCATGAGTGCCTATCTGAGAGAGTATAGAGCTTTAGGAGATGACTTCCATTCATCCATGACCTTCACTGACTTCTACCACTTTAAAAGTAAGAACAAACCCAGAGCTTACAATAAGCCATTCATCCAGAACTATGAGTTACAGCGCACCGTACGGAAGCTGACTATCCCTACCTTTGAGGGTACTCAGGGTGGGCCAGCCCGGAATTGGGTACAAAAGTTGGATACATACTTCCAGCTCAACCCCATGATTGAGACAAATGCCATTAAATTGGCTACTTTGCATTTGGATGAAAAAGCCCATGAGTGGTGGTACCACAGGTTAGTGACACTAGTTCACAACACCATCACATCGTACCCAGATTTTACATAGAGGCTCATTGAGCGGTTTGATCGAAAGGACACTAAGGTACACTTTAGAGAGTTGGCACAGCTCAAGCAGACAAATAGTGCAGATGCATTTATTTCAAAATTTCAGAGGATAGCAGTCATGGTGACAGATATATCAGAGAGCAGGTTGATTATGTTGTTTACAGAGGCCCTCACTAAACCCTTACAGGGATGGGTCAAGTCCTATAGGCCCACCACCCTAGCAAATGCCATCAATCGGACTAGATATTTGCAGGATGCAGTACCCAAAAATAGGTTTTCTCCCAAAACCAATTTCCCTATTAAAGATAAAGAGAGGAAACCCTTCCAGAAAGAATGGCCAAAGAAAGAATGGATGGACAATGATACCCGATAGGATCTTAGAAGAAAAAAGTTATGTTTCACTTGCCAGGAACCATGGGTACCAGGTCACAGATGTTCAGAAAAGGGAAAAGCCTACTACATAAAGGCCTATTTTGACAGTGGGGAGGATGAGGATTATCGTGATCAGGAGCAGGGAGAGACACCAGAGACAGTTGATGAGGGACAGCCCTCAGGAGGTACCATTGCTACCATGTAGGGGTTCCTAGACTCCACACCCCCCGGATCAGAGGTACCGTACAGGGCCACAGAGTGGGAGTGTTGATAGATGGTGGGGCATCCCACAACTTTATTAATGCTGCATGGGTTAAAAAGAGAGGCATTCAAATTGAGAGTTTTGATGGGTTTTCAGTAACTGCAGTAGATCACACCATGGAGTGTGGTCAGAGGATTCCTAAATTAAAAGTAACACTTAGGAATTATGCAGTGATAGAGACATTCTATGTGGTAGATGTACCTGCCATGAATGTGGTATTAGGAGTTCAGTGGTTGTATTCTATAGGGAAGTATTCCACGAACTACCAGACCATGGAGATGGAGTTCACATGAGTAGAGGGACAGAAGGTAGTACTGAGGGGGATGAATACCTACCCTCCCACAGCAGTGACATCACACAAGATGGAGGCAGTACTCCAACAGGGAGATATTGAGTGGGCAACAGAGTCTTTGGTTACCTTCAGGAAACCACCAGATAAGGCCACACGACATCCAGCATATATAGGGGCCTTACTACAGAAGCACAAGGAAGTATTCGGAGACCTTCCAGCAGGTCGACCTCCAGATAGGGGATTTGAGCACATTATTGAGTTAAAGGAGGGGACTCAAGCAGTTGTCACCACTCCTTACAGACATCCCAGGAGGTACAAGGATGAGATAGAGAATACAATCAAGAAACTACTCAAACTAGGGTACATCAAACCTAGCTCCAGTCCATTTGCATCTTCAGTAGTGCTAGTAAAGAAAAAGGATGGAACCCTACGCATGTGCATTGATTACAAGGCACTCAACAAGAAGACCAGAAAAAACAAGTATCCCATCCCTAGGATTGATGAGTTGATGGATGAACTACAGGGGCAAAGTACTTTTCCAAGATTGACCTCTGCTCAGGTTACCATCAAATTCGGGTCAGGGAACAGGATGTTCCAAAGACCACCTTTCGTTGCCACTGCGGACATTATGAGTTTCTAGTGATGCCATTCGGGCTCACTAATGCACCAGCAACTTTCCAGTCATGCATGAACCATATCTTCAAGGCTCAGTTACATAAGTATCTTTTCGTATTCTTCGACGACATATTGATATACAGTAGAACTTGGGAAGAACATTTGAGACATCTAGATGAAGTACTTGGCATTCTACAGGAGCAGTCACTATATGCCAAAATGTCCAAGTGTGAGTTCGGCAAGCAAGAGATGTTATACTTGGGGCATGTGATAGGGGCCAACGGGGTCCAGGTGCACCTAGAGAAGATTTGGGCAATATTGGATTGGCCTACACCTAAAAAAGTGACAGAACTGAAGGGTTTTTTGGGCCTTTGCACCTACCACAGGAGGTATGTGAATAGATTCTCACAGATGACTGCACCCCTCATAGATCTTACCAAGAAAGGGGCATTCAGTTGGTCGGAGACAGCACGACAGACATTCGAGAAAATAAAAAAGGTAATGAGTTCATGCCCAGTATTAGCTTTACTAGACTTTTCTCAACCCTTCGTGTTAGAATGTGATGCTTTAGGAGAGGGAATTGCGGCAGTTTTGATGCAAAACAACCACCCCATTGCATTTGAGAGCAGGAAGATCAAAGACTATGAGCGCCACTATTCGATATATGACAAAGAGATGTTAGCCATTCTCCATGCGCTAACCAAGTTCAGGCAGTACTTAGTGGGTGGCAGATTCAAGGTTAAGACAGATCACAATAGCTTGAAATACTTCCTAGAGCAGAAAGAGCTAAACGAGAGACAATAGAAATGGGTCAGCAAAATTCAAGCCTATGACTCCGAGATTGAGTACGTAAAGGGAAAGAACAATGTAGTGGCTAATGCACTTTCCAGACGACCAGCTACTTTATCCCTTATGAGCATCTCATCAGATTGGAGATCTCATCAGTTTGCTTGCGAGCTATTGGATGGACAGATTCAAGATGATAGGTACCGAGTAATTGATGACATCATATACTACAAGAACAGAATCTTCTTGGTTCCAGAGTCTTCCCTCAAGGAGAATTTTGCAGGCATCTCATGATTCACCATTAGCAGGGCATCAAGGGTTTGTTAAGACCTATAGACAGATTAGAGAAAGGTTCTCATGGAAGGGTCTCAAGAATGATGTGATACAACATGTGAGAGAGTGCAGCTTGTGCCAACAAAACAAAATAAAGCACACCCACCCGGCTGGTTTAATACAACCCTTGCCTATTCCCAAGCAGAAGTGGGAGAGCATCTCTATGGACTTCATTACTGAGCTACCCAAGGTTTAGGGCAGAGATTGCTTGTACGTAGTGGTGGACAGATTGACCAAGTTCGCTCACTTCTTTGCCATTCCTTCAGATTATTCAGCAGCACAGGTAGCAAAATTATTTTTCAGAGAGGTATTTAGACTCCACGGGTTACCCAAAACCATTGTCAGTGACAGGGACAGCAAATTCACAGGAGCCTTTTGGCAAGAGCTTTTCCGGTTAGTGGAGACCAAGTTAGCCATGAGCACCAGTTATCATCCACAGCGTGACGGGCAGACAAAGATTGTCAACAAGTGGATTGAGGGATACTTGATAAATTACATAGCAGGTCAGCAGAGGACATGGATCAAATGGCTACACTTGGGTGAACATTGTTACAACACCACCCACCATATGACCACTGGGATGACCCCTTTCCGAGCTCTGTATGGGTATGATGCTCCCACTTTCGCAGATCAGATATTCGGCGATAGCAGGGCACCCAAGGCCAAAGAGTGGATTCAGGAGGGTTAACATATCCTCAAGATACTCAGGGAGAACATACATGCTGCTCAGAATCAGCAAAAAATACATGCAGACAGGCACAAGGTTGAGCGCAGTTTTGAGGTAGGAGACTTCGTTTATTTACGCCTCCAATCTTACCGACAGTCATCTCTTAAAAAGAAAGGAGCGGAAAAACTCAAACCTCGCTTCTATGGTCCACACAAGATAATCCGGAAGGTTGGGGAGGTAGCATATGAGCTAGAACTACCCACAAAGAGCAAGATTCACAACGTATTTCATGTCTCCAACCTCAAGAAGGCAGTCGGTCAGCAGATTGTTACATCTTCCAAGCTGCCCCCCCCTTGATGATGAGGAGCAATTGATTCTGATTCTTGAGCGCATCCTAGAGGTGCGAGAGTAGAAACTGAGGAACCGAATCACCAGAGACTACTTGGTTCAGTGGAAAGATCTGCCTATAGAGGAGGCCACTTGGGAGGGAGAACAGGTATTACAGCACCCAGTTTTACAGTTGCTTGAGGACAAGCAAATTCGAGTGGAGAAGACTGTAATGTCCTCTTCTGCTTAGGCATTGAGGACCGACCCGCTAACCTATATGATTCCCATAGGTTCGAGCGGGCATTGACAGTCAGGGAATCAGCTGCGGACTGATGCCATATAAGAAGATCTATGGCATCAATATTATATCATCATTGGGTTAGACGGGGCCCACCAGAGCCAAAGGCCACCTGCATGCATGACATCTGAGCATTATTTCATGATGCATGCACCCGATTGAGTCTCCATGCACCTGCATGCAAGTCAACTGCAAATTAGAAGGTAAAGTGACCTAATTAGGTCAAAGTTAGGTTATTCGCAGTTGGAAGTTATAAAAGAGAGGTAAAGTGAATGGAGAAAGAGACTTATATGATTATTGATTTGAGGATTCAAATTGGAGAGCTCGACGAGCTAAGTTGGGGTTGAGCGAATGCTCAGCTAACTGGTAAATTTCGGCAGCGAAATCTATTTGCCCTAGTTCATCATTAGGTTGAATCATCCAGATTCATCACTACTTCATCATCAGGTTCTATTCAGCAGTTGCTTCGAGAGATTGATTATTCATCCAGTTGGAGGGATTCGCCATCATACCGTAGTATCGTGGTCAGAGACATGTCTATTCGTTTTCTTCTCTACAGAGGGCAGAACTTCTGCATGTTGCTTCTATTCCTCTCAGAACACCCTCATCACCCTTCCCCTAAAAGAAGAGCCTCTCAGCTTGAGTATCTGTAATGTCCTCTTCCTTTTAGGCCTTGAGACCATACCGCTAATGAAATATCCCGAATACTGATATTTTCTATTTCTAAACAATTATGCGGATACAACTGGGCTTACAAACCGCCAAGTGAAAATCCCTATTTTATAGGGAAAATTAGGGTTAGGGTTTGTAAGATAGAATGCACACTTACCACTGATAACTGGCTGATCTGCCACCGATGAAGTCTGCAAGTACTGAGAACTGGATCCAAGAAGAACTGATCTCTCCTGTCTCCGGTGAATGCTCCAGCAGCAAGACGCCCTCAAACAGAGAAAAAGGTGACGCCCTCAAGGAAGGAGGTGTCCGATGGACCCGCCGATTTATGGAGCTGATAGCCTCGCTGTGCCGAAGAGATTGCCTGGAATATACTGCAATTCTGAACCCTCTAAGTATGAAAACGTTTTGGTTCTTTGAGGCAGCTGCTCACGCCCCTGGTGGTCTGGAAATGCTGATAACTCCTTCGGATGAGCTCAGATGGAGCTGATAGTCACTGGGTACCGGATTATGTAGCTGCTGGTGAGAATGATGCCTGAGTTTCGGAAGGAAACTGAGATCTGAAGGCCCAATAGAAGATTAGGGCTTTCTGGTGGAAAACCCCCTCTTACGGCTGCACCGTGCCTCTGCAACAATCTATACCCTGTGCGATATAACTGATGAATGAAATGAAGAACAAGTGGTGAACCAGTATGGCTTACCCGGATAAGACTAGGACAGATGTTTCACTGCCGAAATCCTGTTAGCTGAAGACTCTGTCTCCAACCCCAACTGCTGTGCTGCACGCTGTGCTGCTATCCAAGTGCTCCCAAAATAATCAATAATCATAAGTGTCCTCTCCTCTTGCTTTTCCCTCTATTTATAAAGTTCAACTACGCAAACCCTATCTTTGACCTAATTAGGTCATTTTATCTTCTAATTTGCCGTTGACTTGCATGCAAAGAGCATGGTCATGCATGGAACATGGAAAAGAGCATGGTCATGCAAAGAGCATGGTCATGCAAGAAAGTGGCCTTTGGCCCACGTGGTCCTTCTTGACCCAATGATGATGCCCTAGATCTTCTATGGATGGCATCAGTCCTGATCTGATCCCCTAGCTCTCAGTAACCGCTCGAACCCAAAGGAATCACATGGGTTAGCGGTATGGGCCTCAAGGCCTAAAAGGAAGGGGACATTACAGCTAACCTATGTGATTCCTGTGGGTTCGAGCGGTTACTGATAGCTAGGGAATCAGATCAGGACTGATGCCATCCATAGAATATCTAGGGCATCCTCACTGGGTCAAGAAGGACCACCTGGGCCAAAGGCCACCTTCATGCATGACCATGCTCCATGCATGACCATGCTCTTTTAGGTCTCCATCCGCATGCATGCAAGTCAACGGCAAATTAGAAGATAAAGTGACCTAATTAGGTCAAAGATTAGGTTTTGCACAGTTGAACTTTATAAATAGATGGTAAAGCAAGAGGAGACCTCAATTATGATTATTATTATTTTGGGAGCACTTGGATAGTAGCACAGCGTGCAGCACAGCAGTTGGAGTTGGAGACGGAGTCTTCAGCTAACAGGATTTCGGCAGTGAAACATCTGTTGTAATGTCCCCTTCCTTTTAGGCCTTGAGGCCCATACTGCTAACCCATGTGATTCCTGTGGGTTCGAGCGGTTACTGAGAGCTAGGGAATCAGATCAAGACTGATGCCATCCATAGAAGATCTAGGGCATCATCATTGGGTCAAGAAGGACCACTTGGGCCAAAGGCCACTTTCATGCATGACCATGCTCTTTTCCATGCTCCCTGCATGACCATGCTCTTTGCATGACCATGCTCTTTTCCATGCTCCCTGCATGACCATGCTCTTTGCATGACCATGCTCTTTTCCATGCTCCCTGCATGACCATGCTCTTTGCATGACCATGCTCTTTTCCATGCTCCCTGCATGACCATGCTCTTTGCATGACCATGCTCTTTTCCATGCTCCCTGCATGACCATGCTCTTTGCATGACCATGCTCTTTTCCATGCTCCCTGCATGACCATGCTCTTTGCATGACCATGCTCTTTTCCATGCTCCCTGCATGACCATGCTCTTTGCATGACCATGCTCTTTTCCATGCTCCCTGCATGACCATGCTCTTTGCATGACCATGCTCTTTTCCATGCTCCCTGCATGACCATGCTCTTTGCATGACCATGCTCTTTTCCATGCTCCCTGCATGACCATGCTCTTTGCATGACCATGCTCTTTTCCATGCTCCCTGCATGACCATGCTCTTTGCATGACCATGCTCTTTTCCATGCTCCCTGCATGACCATGCTCTTTGCATGACCATGCTCTTTTCCATGCTCCCTGCATGACCATGCTCTTTGCATGACCATGCTCTTTTCCATGCTCCCTGCATGACCATGCTCTTTGCATGACCATGCTCTTTTCCATGCTCCCTGCATGACCATGCTCTTTGCATGACCATGCTCTTTTCCATGCTCCCTGCATGACCATGCTCTTTGCATGACCATGCTCTTTTCCATGCTCCCTGCATGACCATGCTCTTTGCATGACCATGCTCTTTTCCATGCTCCCTGCATGACCATGCTCTTTGCATGACCATGCTCTTTTCCATGCTCCCTGCATGACCATGCTCTTTGCATGACCATGCTCTTTTCCATGCTCCATGCATGACCATGCTCTTTTAGGTCTCCATCCGCATGCATGCAAGTCAACGGCAAATTAGAAGATAAAGTGACCTAATTAGGTCAAAGATAGGGTTTTGCGTAGTTGAACTTTATAAATAGAGGGTAAAGCAAGAGGAGAACTCCCTTATGATTATTGATTATTTTGGGAGCACTTGGATAGCAGCACAGCGTGCAGCACAGCAGTTGGGGTTGGAGACAGAGTCTTCAGCTAACAGGATTTCGGCAGTGAAACATCTGTTCTAGTCTTATTTCGGGTAAGCCATACTGGCTCACCACTTGTTCTTCATTTCATTCATTAGTTATATCGCACAGGGTATAGATTGTTGCAGAGGCACGGTGCAGCCGTAAGAGGGGGTTTTCCACCAGAAAGCCCTAATCTTCTATTGGGCCTTCAGATCTCAGTTTCCTTCCGAAACTCAGGGATCATTCTCACCAGCAGCTACATACTCCGGTACCCAGTGACTATCAGCTCCATCTGAGCTCACCCGAAGGAGTTATCAGCATTTCTAGACCACCAGGGGCGTGAGCAGCTGCCTCAGAGAACCAAAACGTTTTCATACTTAGAGGGTTCAGAATTGCAGTATATTCCAGGCAATCTCTTCGTCACAGCGAGGCTATCAGCTCCATAAATCGACGGGTCCATCGGACACCTCCTTCCTTGAGGGCGTCACCTTTTTCTCTGTTGAGGGCGTCTTGCTGCTAGAGCATTCACCGGAGATAGGAGAGATCAGTTCTTCTCGGATCCAGTTCTCAGTACTTGCAGACTTCATCTGTGGCAGATCAGCCAGTTATCAGTGGTAAGTGTGCATTCTATCTCTTACAAACCCTAACCCTAATTTTTCCTATAAAATAGGGATTTTCACCTGGCGGTTTGTAAGCCCAGTTGTATCCGCATAATTGTTTAGAAATAGAAAATATCAGTATTCGGGATATTTCAGTGGTATCAGAGCTATTTTCTTGGCCAGCTGTGGGCTTAAGGGATGAACAGTAGATGAATACAGAAGGAGATCATT
>LPNX010778404.1:0-15162 GCA_001517045.1 Pseudotsuga menziesii | reverse complement strand
CATCAACCATTTTTGCAACGGGGGTAAAAATAGCTACTAAAATTAGGAGAGAGAAAAACGAGAACTGTGTCGAGTTCTCGTTTCATAGTATAAGTGGTTTCAAGAGATTGGAGCTTCCAACAACACCACACCCGCAACCTTACAGCATCGGTTGGCTAAGCCAAGGACGAGGTATCTGCATTACTCAACAATGCCTCCTACCATATGGCATCAAGCCTTTCAAAGACAAGGTACTGTGTGATGTGGCCCCACTTGAAGTCTGTGATGTTCTTTTAGGACAACCATATATGTGGAAGCGCCATGTTGTATATGAGTCACGACCCCGTAGTGTCATTGTTACTTTGGGAGGAAAACTCTATTGAATACCAGAGACCGTTGCACCTAACAAAGTCTCGCAAGGTAGGAAGATAATCTCCCACATCAGAAAAGTATTCCTCTTCACAATTGCGTCTGAAGGAGAACATAAGATCACAGAGACCTCCACACCCTCTGCACAGGGTGTCTTTGCTCATCAGACACGAGAAGAAGACAGAGCCATTATTTCCTTATCTATCTGAGTACCTCTACGATGGAAGGCCACGCACTCAAGGTGTTCATCCAGAAACAAATCATCCATACAACAATTACAGCCTTCTTGGGATGTCAAAGAAAGGAAGCATCTTCACTTCAGCAAATGTCGCACCAGGAGATCAACTCAACACACAATTCAAGATTTGATACGAGATTCGACACAATGGAGACCATTGCTTCCTAAGGAGGGAGGATTGATCCAGATGGATATCGGTGGCCACCCACTTATTCCACTAGCTCAAAACAATTGTCCATTATGGCAGTTTCCTAGTTATTTTTCTATAATTTTTTGGGTCCTAAACTTTCGGGGCCGTTTTGAGGCCCTAAACGACGTTTTTTGGTGATTTGGGGCCAAATGGTTGCCATCAATAAGCATTTAATCAACCAAAAGTTGTAAATATTAGATAGACCTTTCCAATGAGCTATCGAACGCCCAAATCGGAGATTGTATGCAAAAGTTATGACCCCGGGAAGTTGACTGTTCAACTTACCACCTTGGGGCCACAAACTTTATGACGGTTCATCTTCTAGGGTTAAGTTTTGGAATTTTGGGGTTCTCACCTTAATTATTATTATAAACAGGCCCCTTTGGCCTCATTTTGTATTCAACTTGGCATGGATGAGCATAGCAGCCACATCTCTTCTCAGAGATAGCTACCACCATTCTAGCAATTGTATTACAGTCTGTTCTATTTCCGCAATTTAATAGAATATTTGTTTACTGTATCTCTGTTATTTTTGCAAAATGTTTGTGATTATGATTCGGTATATGTTCTTTCATTTCATTCACACATAAATCCGGATCAAGGTTATCCTTTGTCATCAATGCCAAAGGGGGAGAATGGTTGGATATTGCCATCAATGCCAAAGGGGGAGATTGTTGAGAATGTAGTTGTCATTGATGTCAAAGATATTCACCAATGACAAAAGAATAAACCAATAGATATGGTAGCAGAATGAAATTTGCAATGACAAAGGAAAATATTGAGTGTATGAGTGAAGAGAGAGTGTAGAGACTGTATGAGATCAAAATTATACGTGAAGAAGGTTGCAAGAAGGAATTGATCATTCCACTGATCAATTCAACCACAGATTTGAATATATGTATCTTAGATAGATCAACATTGCGTAATGAATAGTTTTTAAGAGCATGTATAGATCCACGGGTGGAATCAATTTCTCTAGATGAAAGAACGCCCAAGATAATCCCAACCTAATCGTCCATACAGCTGGAGATCATGCGATGGAGATTAGGAATAGCTGAATATCAGCGGCTAATATGGATTTTGCTGGGAGAAATAGCGAGGAGAAAGAAAATTCTGACGAGCGTGAAATTTTAATGTAATCCACCTTATAGTTTTGAAGTCTACCGTAAATCTGGCGGGGACCCTAATCCGATGACGGTAAAGTCATTTCACTGGGTAAAGTGACAGGAGGTTAACAAGGGCTAATGGGCATGAAATATCCATCAAATACAATTTAAATGCATTTGGATTCCACCATTGATTTGACCAGATATAGATCTAACAGCCCTCAAGGATTTCACATATTAAACTAGCAGGTGAGTTAACTGCGTGGATGGGAGTGAAATTCCATTTACAATGAAAACTTGGACATTCAGGATTGAATCCGCAAGGAGATTGACGGCAGAGAATGAATTCCACACAAATAAAAGGGAAGATCAACAAATCCACATTAGATCGTAGATCAATGGTCAGGACGCAAAAGAAATCAATGGTTCATAAGAAAAGCGAGAAATGGAAAGCGGAAGATGAAGGTCTAGGATAACATGGGTTTCCGCAAACCAAAGTCCGGAAGATGAAAAGCGGAAGGAGAAAAGCGGAAGGTGGAGAACCGCGAAAAGAATGTGGGAAATGTCACAGTTACGCATTCCGCATCCCGTAATCTAGAATTTCGATGGACAAAAAGACTTCCATGAAAGATCAACAGTGCAGAAAACAAAAGGTGGAGAATCACGAAAAGATTGTGGGAAGTGCCACAGTTCTACACTCTGCATCCCGTGATCCAAAATATCGATGGTCATAAATACTTCTGTGAAATATTGACGATGCGGAAAGGTTAGTGTGGAAAATAGAAGGCGAAGAAGTGCGAACAAAACGTTTGAGCTTTTGAGAACCTGCACTCCGCATCCCGCATTCTGGAAGATCAACAGTCACAAAGGAGCCCGCAAGAGATCAACGGTGTGAAACAATTGGGATGGAAAGATTAATGCAGAAGCGAAAAACTTGAAATGGAATTATGGAAAAGTCACAAACCCAGGTTCCACTATCCACATCTTATCAAAGATCAATGGTCACAAAGAAGCCTGCAGGAGATCAATGATGCAGAAAGATTGAGGAAAAAAGCTAAGTGTGGAAAGACATTTTGAGAAATGTCATGGTTCGAAAATCTGCATACCGCATCCCATCTCAAATCTACTATCAGGAAACAATCCCTAATAAATATCAATGGCTCAGGGTGATTTTGGAAATAGAGACTGCAGAAGAATGTGACTAAAAGGTTAAACTATAAATTGATAACAAGAGTTTAGGGAATGTCTGCAGGGAGCCCGCGGAGAAGGAAAAGAAGCACATGGGAATTATTTGATGAATCCTGCGATCAGAGAAGAAGGGAGACTGCACATCATACTTGATCAAGAAGGTTTTAAATTAATTATTTAATTAGAAATCGTTAATATCATATTTGAAAGGGCACGTTTCCATAATGAAGAGATGTGTCTGCAGGATGTGTGAAGGTATTTATTAACAGAATAATTGAAGGAAATAACTTGTCTCTGTAATTCTGTATGACAGAGTCCAAGCAGTAAACAACGGACTGATAAAAATCAATCCAGGGTGGCAGGGTGGCGCTAAAGCAGACTATAAGTCTGCCAAGGGTGTCATAGCATCCGTGTCTATTGTAGCAGGCAAAAACCCAGGGTGTTGGAGCATCCTTGTCTGTTGTAGCAGGCAGAAACCTAGGGTGTAGAAGTATCCTTGTCTATTGTAGCAAGAAGAAACTCAAGGTGTTGTTGCATCCTTTCTGGAGTAGCAGATAAAGAAAATTTTGTAGATTCATCTTATTAATGAGTTTGAATTGGTGGTTTGATATTTGAGGTTTCCACGATAAAATTTGTGTCTTAAGCTATTTGATTCTTTGTGTGTTTTTAGTTTTTAAAAAGAAAAAGACAATACTTATTCATCCCCCCTCTCAGTATTATGGGATAATCCAACATAAACAACTCTTTTTTCATCCAACAAGATTTGGACAATGATACTTTTATGTAATTACTGAAGCAAATATGGCTCCAGAAGACTTGGAAAGTTTGAAGAGTATTTGATGTAAGGGGGAGATATATGGTTGAGTCGCAGCCTGTTAAAGCAATTGAACATAGTCAAATTATTGATGAATGCCTCTGCGTTGATACACCAGTGAATAATGATAATGTATTTCATGTTGAAGATGAGAAGTAGCTCATGATATATCTGTCAAAAGAGAATGAAGTATTAATTGCTGAATTTGATGATGAATCTACATTAGAAGAAAATATTGAATATTGTCCAGATGAACTTTTTGATGTCTTCTCTTGTAAACAAGAAATTGAAATTGAATTTTATGAAGTTGATGTAGCACATGTAGAAACAATTAACAAAATTGAGGATGCTGAGACAAAATTTGATAAAACAATTAAATCTGAAGATGTTAAAGGATGTGAAGACTCTGTTAATAAAACAAATTATATGCAAAATAATGGTGGTAAATTCCATTGTGCCTAGACATATGAAGATGATGATTGTAGGACTGCAAGTGTACAGTTTGTTCTTTGGATATCTTAGCAATATCTGTTGTTGATGACAACTATGGTGAAACTTCCCATGAAGTAAAAGGGTTAGTGATAATAATATTAATGGTGGAAACTGCCATAGTAGTAGCAGGATCAAAAGTTGAAAAAAAATAAGGGCATTGTGTCAAAGTGCTTCGATCTTTGTGTCAAACATGGATTTGTGAGTTTTGTGAAAATATTGATGATTTCAATTTTGTTGAAGAATTTGATAAAATTATTGTTGAATGCACAGAAGTTGCATCTATTGAAACAGATTAAGGACAAGCGGAATGAATCCATGATGATGCTAAAATTTAAAGATGTGGATGATTTCATGACTACATAAGTAGTGATAGAAAAAGGGATGCATGATGACAACACTCAAGATGTTGTATGTTTTACCATTGATACAAAATCTAAAGCAACAAATGATGTTCTTTATGATGAGTTAAATTTCTTGGAAGAATGGCTTGAAAAGCCAAGATATGATGAATATGTTGATTCTGTTACAGAAGCATAGATGAAGAAAGTTGATTGTTTTGTTGCAAAAGAAAAAGAAAATTTGAATGAAGAGATAGAGATAGCTCTAAGCGAAGAGAAAACTGAAAAGAATCAAAATGGTTCATATTGTAATATTTTATATAATTCTGAAAAAAATTCTAAGTGCGCTATTAAATTGTTAGTCAAAGATGAAGAAGAGGTTGTAAATGATGAGTTTTAGTTGCATAAAGAAAATTGTACTGGAGAAGAATTGATTCAAGAATCAGTTGAAAATATCTTCATGTCATGGAGTCTTGAAGAAATCAGGAATTATTATCATTTAATGTGTT
Organism: Pseudotsuga menziesii; assembly: GCA_001517045.1. Lineage (NCBI taxonomy): Eukaryota > Viridiplantae > Streptophyta > Pinopsida > Pinales > Pinaceae > Pseudotsuga > Pseudotsuga menziesii. The sequence goes on along the minus strand of LPNX010778404.1, from coordinate 9,939 downwards.
TACATAATGAGATTGAAGCAGTAGGACCTGATGTTTTGAAATTAGTAGCAGCAGAAGACATGAATGAAGTTATTGTAAATTAAGGCCTTGATACGGAAGCTGAGGGAATGATGAAAAATAATATAATATATGATAGTGAAAGTTTGTTTGATGAAGATCAATTAAATGAGGAATTTTTTAATGGAAAATATAGCCTACGTAGAGTTCTAAACCAAGTGGATGATGCAGTTGAAGCTGATATTCATGTAACTAAAACTATGAATGATGATTAGCTTACAAAGTTTAAGAAGGTTGGATGAAATGGTCTAGATGTTGAAGCAAAGGATGAAAATTATAAAAATTTATGTGATATTGATGATTCTCTCAAAGTAGAGAAAAATGAAAAGAATAAAAAATAATGCGATACTTGTAATTATCTCATGATTGTTTTTGAGTATGCAAGTTAAGTTAATAATGAGAAATCAATTGAAGTTGAGGAATATAAGTATTGTGATGATGTCACATACCCCAATTTTGTAAAATTATGTAAATTGTTTTATTATATTTCTGAGACATTATGTTAAACTTAATCCTAAGTAGGGATTGATGACTCAGCAGAGTCAACAGTAATGGAGTGTAATTCAGAATATTTTAATTATTAATAAATAAATTATGGAGACAACAGCATGGGAGAGCTGTTAAAAGAGGTTACTGGTCAAACTGGTGGATGGAACTAGGTGGAAAGGCAAAAAGACAAGTGGCAGCATCCTCAAACACTTCCTAGGTTGCAGGTGGCAACTTCCCTATATTTGGGGTCATGATTCCCCAAGAAAGTGGAATCAGAGCAGGTGGCTCATTAAATGACAGTTAACCCAACAAAGACCTAGGAAATCTTTTAAAAAGAACTCAATGAAGAGAGCTGAGGCTGCTCAGATATTTTCCACAGAGAATTCATTCAGGTGAATGGTATTCAGGAAATTCATTGAGGAAGAGGGAAATACAGTAAGGAAGTTGTGTTAGGAGGATTGCTGCAGTAACTTGATTTTATTACAGCCTTTTGGGCTGAGAGAACTGACTGATAGTTCTGAGTTAATACTGATTTTGAAGACTGGTATCTGACTTTGCTACACCTAGTTCCAGCCAGGGAGACCAGAGCAAGCTCGGGGGTCCTGAGAAGTCACTATCTGAGCGCTCTCCAGGAATTGGTAGGGAGGAACAGCCTCCCATTGTTGTTGTTGTCCACAGCTTAAACAGGTTCTGTCACTCATTTCTTTATGTTTACTGAGTATGAATGGATGCATGTTATGTTTATTTTATATGTCTAAAGAGTTAGTCAGTTTAGTAAAGTTAGTATCTCAGAATATCAGTAGTTAAATCTGTTAAAAGTTATTGTGTTTTTCCACATCTGGGATCACCAGACCGTACTCCAGCACAGTATCCCGGTATTGTGAAGTAATATCCTTCTGAACCGAGTTTCCTATTTAATTACTTTTCATAACTACAAGTGTTTCACAGATTCCTAAATTGTTTTGCTTACAGTCTTCAAAACTATTTCCTAGTTCTGTATCCTTGTTCTAGTAAATGTTAGCTGTAATAAAGAAAAGATAGACTAAGTAATTCTGTTGTTTAAAGCTTATAACTGTTATCTTCTAGTTTGCAAGAATCTAACCTTTGATTGTGGAAAAAGATAATACTGACAGTAGGATGTAAAATACTTATTGGATTGATTTTTACAGTTAAAACCTAGTAGTGTTAGTCTGCATTTAGGTTAAGAATGCAGTCAGATAATTACTGAATCTTCTTGTATTTACAGCTAAAGCTTAAACAGAATTCAAAACTGTCATTCTACTTTCTTATGTAGTAAATGAATGTTATTATATATACATGAATTTATATATGTATATATATGAGTTAGAACTTAGATATTATATGAGCATTATGTAAATATACACAGTCATTATAATTAAATAGATAGATTAAAACAGACATTGAATGACAATAATAACCTTAGAAACAATTGTACTCACAAATGTAGTAATCTCGTTATTATATTAATAACAATATACTTATATTGCAAATAATATAAAAGCATTACTAATGTAATACTAAATTAATGTTATATTATTATTATTGCAACTTAGAATGATTATATACTATCTATAGATAAACAAGGTTTATGAACAAATAAATGGTTTATACTCTGTATTTTACAAAATAATTAAATAATACTCAAAGATAATAGTAAAATGTATTAATAATACAATAGACTTATCTAATTTAAAATGTATGCACTTCCATTACAGTTTCTAATATATAGAAGTCAGGATAATAAGCTAGCACTGAAAACCTTAACATCAAATGTGTTTGGCAATAAGTTGAAAGGTTCTTTAACCACATATTTTCTTATAATAAGATAAAATTACAGTATTATAACATGATTAAGAATAATGCAGGAATGCAGCATCAAACAGCTATGATATTGGTATAAGGGCGTAACCCCTGTATATAATCTAAGAAGTTAATACATAACCAATAAATCAAGGTACATAAACAGTAACATTAATAAAAGAGGTTATCAATAGTTACATAACCCAGTTATTATTTTAAAACAAAAGAATTAACAAAATAGTAAATTGCTCAACATCGAGCTTAACAATTATGTTATAATTTATTCATTTTACCCACCGATGCTATCAGAGTTATAATTTTAATGGCAGATTAACAACTGAACTTAAATCTCAAACTGTAAAATTAGGGTTGAACCCTATAAATCCAGTTATGCAAGTAAAATAACTACCAAGAGTTAAAAACAATATTTTTCATTTACGGTCGTATTATAAATCCACTTTCTGAGCTGTTACAAACCCTTAGTTTATTTATTTATTCCTGTACAGAGCTTAGATGCAAATTATATGCTATAAACAAACCAATAGATACAGGAAGCATTATAATAAGTTATATTATAAAACTTTGGGTGAAAACCCTGAACATTATAAGTACAGTAAAGAGGAAACAAAGTGTCGAGGTCGTAACCTCAGCCGGAGGCAGGCTTACAGCCTAGGGTTTCTACACAGTATTTTCTTTTACAATATATTAACACAGAAGAAAAAATTTATATTTACAAAACAAGATTTTACACTCGCGGTTGAAGCCGGAGAAGCTCTGTAAGAGAGATAGGGTATTAACCCTTAACATTTAACTTTAAAATCAACAACTAAAACCTGGAAGGTTAAGAAATGCTGCAACGACCAACTCCATCATAATCCCTTAAGGATTTACACAAGTAGATAAGCTGTGAAGAGACCAGGGCTTACCGTGGCCCGAGGCACTGTAACCCTCATCCTGTTCTTTGCAGAGAAAGGTAGCATACATATCTGCATTATCCATTGAACAGCCGACTGTTAGCTACTGCTTAAATGTAAAAGAAAAGATTTAACAGTATTAATAATTTCATTAATGAAGGGAACGAATTTATGTAGTTACCTGAGCAGAGGGCCATCTCCCACAAAGAAGCTGCGACCAGTGTAAACCAAAAACCTGCAACCCGATGGCAAAGGAGTAGCAATACATCACTTTCGACCTCGAACAGTACATGAACCCCAACTCAACGATGGGTAGGACAAAACCCTAGCTGCATTGTCCTTTCTAAGCAAATATCATACAGCTGCAAGCAGCGTAAACCATGCTACCGCGAAGGGAGATTCACGGCCATTGGAGCTAGGAGAGGTAAGGTTTTTAGCGGTTCAGAGCTCGAGTTAGCAATGGAGGTATCGTGGAGGCATGCAGTGAGTTAGTTCACCTTCTAATCTCTTCACACAGTGCAATGGATGAGTTAAAAAGGAGCTGGAACAGCAAGAGCTTGATAGCAGACCAAACGACGGCTGAATGGATAGGAGGGTTCACAGAGCGGCCAAAGGCCGAAGACGAGGGAGAAGTGACGATTAGGCTTGGGACAACTGCTATTTAACACGCCAATGCATGGCCGAGGAGCGACCACGTATACTTTTAATATTTTTCCATGCAGTGGGTGTCATTTCTAAAGTTCCACGACGTAATCCCTTGACTGTTTATCAAACCAAATCATAGCATGAATATCCCGTAAGGTATGATACACCATAGTATCACCTACATTATATTACAACCATGTAAATTTAGATTTTTATTCATCAAACCTTGCACTATAGACCTTGCATTATATAATCTCGTATATATATATAAGTATGGAGAGTTGTTAAGTGGCGAGAGGTTATAAGGTTTTGGATTATGGTTGGCATATTTTCTCTTAACCCCAACTATAATGCCTTTTATCCTAGTCTTCAAAGGAAGATAAACCACATAACACTTCTTCAAAGACTATTTTGGTGGTAAATTACTATATGTTACTCATCAATTTGATTTTGGTTGGATTTAGTTCTTATCTTTAACACTAGGTTATAGATTAGCAACTCTTTTTATTAGTCTTAGAATCGTCGTGATAATAGTTAGACTTTATCACATTCTAAGCTCAAGAGAAATTATGAGAAATTCTATAAGTAAAAATGTGTTAAGCAACTTTGATATACATTAACCTTCTTGTTGATAGTATAGTCTTCAAATACTCACAAAAGGGTTGGCTGCGATAAGTTTAGGAATGATCCTAAGGGCGAATTGGTTTCTATCCAAGTGTCGATAATGGAAATGGAATAGTATTCTAGAATAGTGTAATCTCTTAATTCTTTAAGGGAAGTTTTGTATTAAACAATGAACTTGTACATGCGTAAAGTATAATGAGTATAGATTGATACTGGTATTATCTTATCATGTGCAACTAAAGTCACAATTTGAATGTGACGAAATCTGAACTGAGCATGCTACAGCAACCATGAATATATATACATATATGTACTTAACTTCGAAGTTTATCACATCTGAATGGGAAATCTTTTAAAAGAGAGGATTTATCAACATAATGTCTAAACTTGAAACTGTTGAAATCATACTTCTTTTGATGATCAGAATGATACTAGTTTTCAGTAAACTATTCATCGGATCAAAGATAAGTTTAGTATATGATAAATCGATGGTAAGGAAAGATAAACCTGGTATATCATCATCTATAACAGTGAATAGTCGAAGTTTACCTCAACAAAACTTTGTTCTGTGTTTAGCCACTAACTTTATTCTTCTAATTTTTATTTTACAAACAACTGGTACTTGAAAACTTTAGAATTCTTTTACAGTAGCAGCCAATCTCCTTACCTGTCATCTGTAAAAACAGAAGGAACTTTATGCATTAGCTCAATGCTAAGTAAGCCCCGTCTTTTCATGACAAACCCACCTTGTAGTCACAGACAGAAAACAATCAGTAACTGATAAGAAACTCATCTTTAAAGTTAAGTATAATAAAAGATCATTCAGTTACAATTCTAGTAACTTAAACTAATCAAACAGTTAATGACTGCATTTAATGAAATTATTTTGCTATTTTAAAAGTTTTAAATTTTTTGGAAAATTTGGGGTTGTGACATGTGGTATCAGAGCATGGTTCAAACACTAGGCCTTGATGTGGCCCAATTATTTTCTGCAAAACAGTAAAAAAAAAAAATGTACTAACTTGTATTTTTGTTTCATGTAAAAAGCAGAAAAATTTCTTTTTCTGAATCTAACAGGCAGGTATGGAGAACCTAGGAGAATATGCTAAGGAGGAATCTCCAAACACTGAGACAAGACAGATGTCTAGAGAACCTGTGATAGAGGAAGTAATTGCTCGCTCCTCGGAGCTGATGCAGACCATAAAGAATTTAAAGACTGAAATAGAATCAGTCAAGAAAGACAATGAACGGATTCTGAAGACTCAAAAGGAGTTAAATCAAATTCTGATAGAAAAATTTTAGACTGAAGGGAGAAACAAAAGGTCTGAATCTAAAGAAGCTAGCCATCAAAAAGGGTCCAAAAAGATGAAACTAGCTAAACCTGATAGCAGCTCATCATTGGGAGGAAGTAAGGAACAACAGAGCTATTACACTACTAGTGACAGTAGTGAGGCCGAGTTGTATAAAAGGAAGAAAAAGTACAGGCCTTATGAAGAGATTTCTGGGGAGTTCAAGAAAATAAAACCCCCAACTTTCAATGGAGAAACTGAAAAAGGAGAAGAGGCAGAATCCTGGTTATCCGGGATGAGAAAATACTTTCAGATTTATAATTATTCAAATTAGTTGAAGGCGAGAATGGCCATATATAACCTTTCAGGAAAGGCAGATATATGGTGGCAAGATTTGAAAAGGGTCAAGGGGATCAAAGAAAAATAGGTCAATTGGAGTACCTTTAAAAGGCACTTCAAGAAGAAGTTTCTGTCTAAACAATACTATGAAGAAAGGGCCAAGGAATTTTATGAGTTAAAGCTAGGATCTATGACTATGAAGGACTTAAACAGTAAGTTCTTAAGTCTGCTAAGATATGTGACATATTTAGTTGATGAGAAACCTAAAGTACAGCGGTTTCTCAGCTGCCTGCCATACCATATAAAGGACAGAATCGAATATGATAACCCCAAAACTCTGGAAGAAGCCATGCGGAAGGCAAATTTTTGTTTTAAACAGAACAAAAAGAAGGAAGGAATAGCCAATTGGAAGGCTAAAAAGAATGGTAATCAGCCTGAATTCAAGAAAAAGGAGTTTGTACCTCAGAAAAATTTTAGGAATAATAAGAACAGAAACCATTCTAATGGTAAGAACTTCCAGGGGAACAGAAATGGTGTTTCTAATAATTCCAATAATTCCAATAACTTCAAGGGCAAGGAAGCTTCTAACAACCATGGAAATTTCACTAAAAATTTTGAACGGAAGGAACTTGTCAAGTGCTGGGAGTGCAATGGCCCACAATATGCTTCAGTTTGCCCAAATCGGAAGAAGCCAAATAGCAATATTCATACTATACAAGATGAAATGACTGTTGGAGATTTTGCAAGGACTATGCCCCGAATCAATGCAGCATTGGAGAACCGCCAAGCTGATTATCAAACTTCCATGGTGGAAGTAGAAGGTATGGTTAATAAAACCCCTGTAACTATTTTAATAGATCCAGGTGCTATCCTTAGTTATATTTCACCGCAAATAGTAGAAAAGTGTAATTTGACTGTTGAAAGGTTTGATAACTCTTGGTTAGTACAACTAGCCACTGGGGCAAAAAGGAAGGTCATCTGTTATGTTAAGGAATGTGCTCTAGATATGAATGATTTTAAAACTACTGTTAAATTAAATGTTCTGCCACTTGGCTCGTATGACATACTTATTGGTATGGACTGGTTAGAACAACATAGGGTAGTTTTAAACTGCTTTGATAAAATATTTACGTGTGTGAATAATAATGAACCACCAGTAATAGTTAAGGGTGTTCCTAGGAAAAATGTAATTAGGCAGATTTCTGCCTTACAACTCAAAAGAGCAGTCAGGAAAGGGTGTAAATCCTATGCTGTAACTATTACAGATGAGGCGAGTAAATCTGAAAAATATAAAATAAAAATGGAGGATATTCCTGTGTTAAACGAATTTACTGATGTTTTTCCGGAGGAAATTCCAGGATTACCTCCCAGGAGGGAACTGGATTTCACAATTGAGCTGGTACCAGGTGCTATACCCAGCTCGAAGGCTCCGTATCGTATGAATATTTTGGAGCTTAATAAATTAAAATCACAACTAAAGTAATTAATAGATAAGAAATACATTCGACCTAGTGTGTCCCCTTGGGGAGCACCAGTAATCTTTGTTAAAAAGAAGGACAGAACTATGCGACTTTGCATAGATTACCATCAACTAAATAAAATGACAATTAAAAACAAATATCCATTGCCCCACATAGATGATCTATTTGATCAGCTGCGTGGAGCTACGGTGTTCTCTAAGATAGACCTGAGATCAGGCTATCATCAAGTGAGAATTAAAGAAGAGGACATATTCAAGACAACTTTCAGAACAAGGTATGGACATTACGAATTTGTCGTAATGCCATTCGGGCTTACTAACACCCCATCCGTCTTTATGTGTCTAATGAATAACATAATGCATAAATATTTGGACAAATTTGTTGTCGTATTTATCGATGACATCTTAATCTATTCTAAAAATGAAGAGGAACATTTACGGATAGTCTTACAAGAACTGTGAGAGAAACAACTCTTTGCGAAGTTCAGTAAGTGTGATTTCTTTAAGGATGAAATCCAATACTTAGGTCACGTGGTGACTAAGCAAGAGATTTCAGTTGATCCTGAAAAGATCCGGGCAATCGAAGATTGGCCAGTACCAAAAGACGTAACAGATGTTAGGTCCTTCATGGGAATTACCGGTTATTACCGAAGATTCATAGAAGGCTTTTCAAAAATAGCCAACCCAATCACTTCCTTGCAAAAGAAAGGCAAGAAATTTGACTGGAACTTCAAATGTGAAGAAAGCTTTAAGAAATTAAAAACTTTATTAACAATTGCGCCTATTCTACGAATAGCGGATCCTATTAAGGATTTCATGGTTTGCACCGATGCTTGTAATGATGGTTTAGGCGGAGTACTGACTCAGGATGGGCATGTCATAGCCTATGAGTCCAGGAAGCTAAAGATCCATGAAAAGAATTATGCCACTTATGATTTAGAGCTAGCTGCTGTTATTCATGCCTTAAAAATGTGGCGACACCACTTAATAGGCAGAAAGTTTACTTTAATGACTGATAATAAGGGTCTAAAATACCTTTTAGATCAGCCTAACTTAAATGCAAGGCAAGCAAGATGGTTAGCCTTCTTAAGTGAATACGATTTCGAAATTCAGCACATAAAAGGAAAGGAAAATAAGGTGGTTGATGCTTTGAGCAGAAATGCAAAGCTAAATTTTACAACAGCAATCAGTACTTATAATTTTGATTTAAATGAACAGCTGACTGAAGGGATAAAATTGGATGAAATTTATCAAAAATTACAAGCTACAGCTAAAGAAGAACCCACAGAAAGTTTAATAAAGGGTTATAGTCTAAATAAAGATGGATTTTTATTGTTTAAAGACAGATTGTATGTGCCTAATGTGCCTAAGGTTAAATTGTTGATTCTGGATGAAGTTCATAAAACCCCTTACTCAGGGCATCCAGGCTACCAGAAGACTATCACCATGTTGAGAAAAGATTATTTCTAGCCTAATATGAAATCTGAAGTAGCTGAGTATATAGCTAGATGTTTGGACTATCAACAAGTGAAGACAGAACATCAACATCCAGCTGGGTTACTGCAACCTTTGCCTATTCCTAGTTGGAAGTGGGAAATAATCAGCTTAGATTTCATTACTGGATTACCCAGAAATCAAAATCAGAATGATTCAATTATGGTGGTAGTAGATAAATTAAGTAAAGCAGCGCATTTTATTCCTGTTAAAACCACTTACAAGGCTGCAAATATAGCTGACATATTTCTAAAGAAAAATTTTTGGCTACATGGTGTACCGAAGGTTATTATTTCAGACAAGGATCCTAAATTCACAGGGAATTTCTGGAAATCCTTGTTTAAGGGATTAAACTCAACACTGAATTTCAGCACCTCTTTCCATCCTCATACGGACGGACAGACTGAAAGAGTTAATCAGGTGTTGGAAGATCTGTTAAGAATGTATGTCAAGGATCAACCAGGTAAGTGGGAGGATTACTTGCATTTAGCAGAATTTGCATATAATAACAACTATCAATCATCAGCTAAGTTCAGTCCTTTTGAAATTATGTATGGGCGTAAATGTAACACTCCTATCTCCTGGAATAATCCAGTAGATAGATTAGTATTGGGACCCGAATTATTAAAAGAAATGGAACAAATTGTTAAACAAGTGCAGGAGAACTTGAAGGTTGCCCAGGATCGACAAAAGAGCCAAGCAGATTTAAAAAGAACTCCTAAAGAGTTCCAGGTGGGTGAGCACATGTTCATAAAGGTAAGACCAAAGAAGAGCTCCCTAAGACTAG
>LPNX010778360.1:314594-510257 GCA_001517045.1 Pseudotsuga menziesii | reverse complement strand
GTGCTATTCCCTGGTGCGATTTACTGTGCCCCACGGAAAAATATGTTACTGTTATTTACTGTGTCCAACTTAATGGTCATCTTTTGTGTGTTTTGCTACTCTTACATTGATNTTCTAAGTTCCGCTGTGCATTAAGTTTAATTTCTTGCATAGGAGTAGATCTTGGTTAGGGTTTAAAGTAATTAGGTAAACCCATAAAGTAAAACCAACAAGATCAACTTTGATATTTACAAGAAGAATAGGCTGGCTCAGTCTGTCAATATGTGCCTCGGTCATTTTTGTTTCAAATTTGTAAACTGCTCTAATGAGCTGATAACGCTCGAAAACTCTTGTGCATGTATTTTCAAAACTTGTGTATATTAATATATTTTGGTCTGAAATTTTTTTAAAAAAAAGTAGAAATCATTTCTTTAGAGTTTCTTGAGAGCTTATAATTTAATCGAACTATATGGTAAATTTAATAGTTCCTACTACGTATATACCTTGTCGCTATTCTAAACTAATGTGGCAACTGCAGTAACTATTTTTTTTATCATGTTGCCCATTTCACTCCTACCTTGGTTGTCACAGACTTTTGCCAACCAAGAATGCCAAAGCTTTAAGAATCTTTTAACGACAAATTAAAAATTGAGAGGCTTCAAGAACTCTAAAGAAACACAAACAAAGTGAAGCTGCAAAGCGTCTATAGACAACCATGATGATGCAGTGAATATGATTATATAATAAAAAAGCCTCGATTCGCTTGCCATGACCACACAGTGAAACCAATGAATCTGAAAGTAAACGAAAGACTATAACAACATTGAGATGGTTAAATGAATGTGACATTTTCCTTTTTATTGTCACGGCTCAAATTACATCTCATTTTCATCTTTTTTTTTAATGTTTACAAAACAACAACTCAATTGATATTTTCTCTAAACTTTGTTTATTTTGCTTTAATTCGTAATAACAATTTTCTATATGAATATGTAAATATTACCAATGTATATACTAACAAAAATTTAAGTACATAAACTTGTTTCCACCAGATCTCCGGCACTGGTGCAGGGAGACAAAAAAGCTCATGGGCAGCTTTAAGGACTTGTCTTTCTCCCACATCTACCGAGAGCACAATCGGTCGGCTGACTCTCCTACCCACAGGGTGAAGGTTTCTTTAAGGAATTTTTTGAGAACCATTTGGTTACTCAAGATACTTTTCAGCTTTTCTGAATTTGATATAGGGATGTCCTTCTCCCTTATATTTGTTTTGATGAGTAGAGTGAACTCTTTTGGACAGCTGTACAGCGCCTTATGGCGCTCGGTAGATGTGGATCTGCAGACAGTTCTCTCTTTATGATGAGACAGTTTTATGATGGGATCATTTATTTTGTTGTTACGCCTTTCCCCCTGGCGATTACCCTCTGGGTTGATGTGGTTGTTTTTGGTTAGATGTGGATGTTGTAACCCGATTTTTGGGTGAATGTAATGATGTCCTTTGATTCTTAATGAGAATATCAAGGCAGACTTTTTTCTTCTTGAAAAAAAAAATCGAGTCAATATTTTTAAAATTATAATATCTTTAAATTCACGAGACTTTTTAAATTTTTGCTTCATTATTTTAAATAAACTATTTCAATTTTATTTTAATTCATTACAATATCTTCAATTGTGAATAACAAGGATAATCACACACCAATTCTAACAACCACTCAATCTTTTTGGATATAATAACATATTAGCATATTAGACTTTCAAATTGCAATTCATATACTAAACTAATCTTTGATTTCGGATACTTTTTAAATTAAATTTATAGAATGATAATATTGTTAATCTTTAATTTCTGATCTTTTTAAATTTAAATTTATAGAATGATAATATTGTTGGTCATGTGGCTTAAAATTAGAAAAGAAAAAAACAATATTGATATAAACATGTCCTTATCGTTAAATAATTAAACTTTGATAGTTTGATAGCTAATGCAATGCACGTTAGCTTAAAGCTCTTAAAACATAATCTCTCCCTATGTTTTATATATATATATATATATTTTTAAAGGAAATACACTTTTGAAAAATCACACCCGCACTTCAATTTCATTATGTTATTAAATTCTTATTTATTAAAAGAAAAATCATTAAATTTTTTTGTTCACCCACATAATTCAACCCAACATACTTGGAACAGACACAAGTGTTTGTAAGTGCGATACTCACACTTTTACATTTTGTTGATATAAATGTATAGAGTTTAGAAACTGTTCTGCTTCGATTAGATACTCTGATTTTGGTAGTGGATTGGTTTTATATGACTTGGCATATTGATGATGTAACTTGTTACCTTTGATTCAGCATGAATATCAAGGAACTACTATTTTTCGTCTGAAAAAAATAATCACACTTTTACCACAAAGTATATTATAAAATTCTATAATCCATACTTACACTTCCTTATCGAGCCTTTTCAAAGGCTGGTAGGTTTTAGTTACTAAAAACGCTCTGACCAACTTAACTAACCTTAGTTAATAGTATCTTAGAAGTATTTTATTTTAAAATAACAAAGACGAGCTTAACCAAGCTTAGTTAATAGTATCTTATAAATATTTTATTTTAAAATAACAAAGAATTTAGTTTTAATAAGAAAACTTAATTTTTTTTGTAAGCTAAAGATATAATGACTTTTCTTAAGTAAGATATTTGACATGCACTACAAGATTTGACAAATCATTTAAATATGCAAATGATTATAAAATTAAGAATCATTTGAATGTGCAAATGATTATAAAATTAACAATCTCTGTGATTTTATTAACTAATAGAATTAACAATGTACAAAATTCTATTAACTAACATTTTTATATATTAACTAGGATTTTATTAACTAATAGATAAACAATATATCAAACTCTATTAATTAACATTTTTATATTAGTTAATAGAATTATTCTTAAAGTTCTGTTTTAAGAATTTTAAGTTAACGTGTATTGCATTAGCTATCAAACTATCAAAGTTTAATTATTTAACGATAAGGACATGTTTATATCAATATTGTTTTTTTCTTTTTTAATTTTAAGTCACATGACCATAACAATATTATCATAATATAAATTTAATTTTAAAATTAATTGAATTAATAATATATTTGAATATACAAGTGATTTTTTCTATATTAACTAATAGAATTAACAATGTACATGATTCTATTAACTTATTTTTGGCATGAAATACAAGATTTTACAAATGATTTGAATATCCAAATTATTATAATTCAAGTTTCAAACATGGCAACTTAGGCAATTTTAATAAAGATATTCAATAGTCTAACCTTATAAGTCAAGTATTATCAAGTCTGTATTGATCCAAGTTTAACCTTGGCATGTGTTTCTCAACTTAACATGACTTAGCTCAAGAAGTCCATGCATAACTAATAAAAAAATTTAACAAATATTTAAAACTCTAGATGTCATTATCTAAACACATAGGATGAGGACTTGTTACTTTGTAGCTTATCTTGTTATATTAGCTGCCCTTTTATCTTATTTTGTATACATAACAATGTTGTCTTCTTTAAGATGCCTCATCCTTTAAGCATTGTTATTATTTTTCCCTCATCTTTGTAGGGACTCATTTGATTTAGGCTTTAAAAATTTAGACTTGCTTCAACACCATTACATATGGTATCTTCTCTATCTTTTGATATTTAGAACACAATGCCACTTTGCTTCCATTGTTCTTGGATTTAGTCACATGAGTCCACTAATGTATTTACTACTTTCATACAATTGGTTACCATGGAATTTTTTTACTTTTGGTCTTTGTTTGATTATGGTATAGTCTAAAGATACGACTTTTTTTCACTCTTTTTTTCGTTTTTGCGGTAATGTTTTTAGATGAATCTGGTAACGATTTCCATAAATTCCATATAACAATTATTAAACTTATATGATTTGGTTTCCCCAAAGGTTTATGACAGTGCTGAATCTATTTATGCACTTTAAAAAACAATTTGAATTGCATAAACATTTGAATTCAAGAAGAATAAAAAAAACAAATTTCAGCCACAAACTGTCGAAAAAGTTAAAAAGTTGCATGTTTAGACGACTCCTTTGATTATTTCTTATGCGCATATATATATTATGTCTATTATACCATTGTTCACCATGATTGTTAATAAACAACCTCTTAAGACATCTCTTGAAATAGAGAGCCCAAATCATGTACTATGATTAGAATTGTCTTTATAGTACCTTATCTCCCATTCACAAGACCGCAATATCCTTCCCTAATCATATTGAACTTATATTCTATTTTTTGAATGATAATGGTGGTCCCTCCTTTCTTTATATCTTGACCATTTTACATTGAAAACCCTTAATTCACTTGCAACCACATTCCCTACCTATGCTCATGTCGTTTCATTATATAGGCATAGTTTATCGAGAATTTTCACACTTGATACAGTAGCTAGAATTTGACCAAACTCTCTCAATTCTAGTGAATTCAATGCTTTGTCAAGATTATCTATAATGTTTATTATCTTAAAAAAATGAAATCCAACAAAATGAACAAAATATCAGTGATTTTTGCATCAATCATGCATTGACAAAATATCTAATCCTTAAATAAGTGATGTAAGGTGACCAATAAATTTTGATAATGGGATTTTGTTATGAATTATCTCATATAGGCCACATATATGAGACCAATGCTTATATAATACCTCCCATCTTCCATTCCATCATAAGAGAAATCAAGGAAATGTTCATCATGGTGTGTGTGCGCACAAAGTTTACTAATCCCATTAGGAATTCTTGATTCTTGTACTTACATTTACATTCTCTTAATATTGTGTTAAGGGTAAAATAATCATTAAATACACTAGGTTTGAAAGGATGACTTGTGATGAACCTCATTTTAGACATAAAAAATGAGAGAGAATGTGAAAACGATTCGAGTAACAAAATGATTCAACGAAGACACGATGAGGGTAATAGCTAATGAAATGGATTTCTTGTTTCTAAGTTCCCACGGTGATTTGTTTTTCATCATATTTGTGAATTCATGCAAGAGACCCACCTTGCGTTCCTTCACTATAGACTAGAAAGATGTAAAGGTTTTGTCTTCATCCACATTGAAGGCAAGCTCTAAAATGTAGTGTGAGAGGCATTCTTCCATTCTCTTACTCATATCAAATTGGGTTGCAAATCTTCTAGCTTGTGCAAATATTTAAGATAGTCTTGATCAGATGTAGCTATTCTATTTAGATCCAACATTGATCTCTTTAAAATCAGGTAGAAAAAACCTTCAAGTATTTCTTCATTATTCTCGCTAACATCTTCAATCATTCCCATTAATTCCATTTCGTGATTACTTAAGCTTCTATGTTGAGCTTCATGAACTACTATCTCATTTGCAACATTATTGTCAAGCTTCATCTTCATTTCATCATACTTTAATATGAATTTCTCACTTACCATTACACCATATATGCTCACATTCCATCTAATGTTATCATCTTCTTCATCTTTTATCATCAAATGTGAACCTTTTGTATTTTCAATAACTTTGTTATCAAAACAACTGTGTTCCATTAACCTTTTGAAATCATTTTTACTCTCTTTTATAGAATTCTCCACAAATATTATCAACTAGTGTTTAAAGTCCTCATGCCTTCCCTTAGGTTTTATCTCTTAATTTGTTTTGTAGTTAAATTCCTTATCCGATAGCATCTTGAAACTACATGTGACATTTTTTTAGCAAAAAATCTCATTAACCCCAATAAACCTATCACCTCCTTTGAATGGAATTCACCAAACTTGATGCCAGACCCTACAACTTTCATTGGTTCAAAATTCTCTTTTCCCTCAACAATTTCACCCCTCTTTCTCTTCATGACTATCTTCTTCATTTTCTAGGTTAATTTTGTCCTTAATTATTATGCCAAAACTCCTTCCCCGTTGTTTTACCAAATCCAAAACTTTTGCTATACCAAATCCAAAACTTTTGCTATAGCTTCCCTTTTTTCTTGTATATTTCCTCCATTTAGGAAACTATGATGGTGGTGCCAAAACTCCTTCCCCGTTGTTTTACCAAATCCAAAACTTTTGCTATAGATTCCCTTTTTTCTTATATATTTCCTCCATTTAGGAAACTATGATAATGGATGGTGCTTTAATCCACGAATTAGATCCAATACCAATGTAGTGGAATCTTAGATTAATTTAAAGATTTTAATTAGATACTTCAAAAATATATAAATATATATTATATAAAATAATAAATTATGTATTTTATATTTGAATGGTTCATATAAATACATTTCGAAAAATCATTGTCCTTTTATGCAAATGTAGGTCTATTAGTATTTATTTATTATTATTGTTATTTACTTTATCTTTTTATTTATTGATTATTTGATGTTATAGTAGTTGTCTTTTTATCACATTTTATATGCATAACCATGCAATATAAGAACTATAACTAGAGGGTCTAAAACCTAGTATTGTATAGGGCTCTATCACATCTTTCAAATATTCTAACCCTATTAGGATATGACCATGTACAAATTCTAATTAATGGTTTGAAACATAAATATCCAAAGTTTGACATCATGAGTCCATCACAATTGGACAAGAGCGACACATTTATCGGTAAAGATAATGTTTATAAGAGGGATGAGTGTAGAATATTCCTTGTCATAGAAGGGATAAATTTGATAAGTAAAATAGGGGAAGGTAAAACGAGAAGTAGGCGTGTGACCCATGATACCAATTTTGTTAGGGGCATTTTATAAGTTATTGATGCATAACCATGCTGGTAACATGTAATGTAATTTTGGAAAAATGTTAAGTAATAAATTTCAATGGCTTAACTATAAGATTCGTTAATAAAAGAGAAAGGGCAAGTTGTGGTGTTACGGGGAATCTATTGACATGCAAAAAGATAAATAAAATGTGTAAAAGGTTTTTACGAGTGAAGTATGATTATTTGGATGCAACAATAACAATTATAATCCAAGGTAACTTTATTGTCTTAGATATTTTATTAGATTTTTTTTAAATATAATAAAATAGGTAAAAAAAACATAACCAAGATCTACACTTATACGAATTTTTGAACTCATTAATGGATGTTTCTAGTGATATTTTCAAATGTTATTATAGACATTATGAAGATTGGAAATAGGGACACATTTGAACACTTCCAATACTCAAAAGTACAATTATTATCCTTGCTCTGAGGAATGTCAGAGCAATTTTTAAAGTAGTAGTACAATTATTATCCTTGCTTTGAGGAATGTTACAACAATTCTTAAAATAGTATGATGATTGTAACTAGAGACATATTTGAACACTTACAACACTCAAAAGTACAATTATTATCTTTGCTTTGAGGAATGCCAAGGAAATTCTTAAAAAAAGACAAGTGAAATTTGTAAAAGATTACAAAAATACTTAATGAAGTCTGGATAACTTATGTCTTTTAATATTGGGATGCAATAATGACCCAATTACCTTCCAACATAATTTTTTTGTAAGTAAGCATATTATACTACCTTTCATAGAAGAAAATACAAATACAACATTCTTAGGCCTGGGATACCAATATTGGAAACTAACCCAAGTCCAAACAGAGTTCAAAAACATATTATGTCCCTTGAAAAAAAGACATCTACATAATTTACATAAGGCTTGACTGCTACGAAGAGCATCTAATAGACAACAAAACTAAGGATTAACCAAAGAGGGAAGAAAGTAAAAAGACAAAATGGCTCACCTTGGTTATCTACTCATCTTTCTTAGAGTTTTTGTTCTCATGATTCTGCTATAGAAGAACAGGGGTGGTATGGTCTCTTACAATCAGAATATCCATTCCCTTCTCTTGCTATTGACGATCCAAAAGAGAGAAAGTATCATGAACCAGTTTAAGTGCAGACTCAAGTTGTTCCATGCGGAAACAAAGATCTGCCACATCACCTATGGTCTCGAAAAGGAGGCGCTCCTTTTCCATCTTGTGGGAATATGCTTTTCCTTCCCAATCATGATGAGTTGTTGGCTTTCCATCTTCGCATTCCACAACCACTTGAGGTTCACTAGTACGGGCATCCATTTTTCCTCGTTTTGCTTCCTAGGATGAATATCCTCACCAAGGGGGGAGAGTTCGTTCCATACTACTTGATAAACCCATTGAATAATATATACAGTGTCTTTTTGCATGGTGTTGAGACTGCCAGAGAACGAGATATCAACAACAGTCGCTTGAGAGGCACTTGCCCGGTTTGATTCCTCCTCATTTTTCTCCAAAATAGCCTCAAGGATGGGTGTTTCCTCTCCTACAAAACCTTCCATATTCTCCCCATGAAATTTCATGTTCCTACTACGCTATGAGCCCGAGGAATCCCCTTGAGGATAACTTACCCTCTCTTTTCCAACACGACCACCTCTATAGGTTCAAGACCCCTACGAGAGATCCCTTGCTTCCTTTGATGAGGCATTCCAACGGAATAAACAAATAGAGCTAGCCAAGGAGCGGTCCAAAGGAGAGCATCAGAGTGCATGTAGATGAGTCCATCGCGTTTATCGTTTTGAATGTTGTATGCGCATGTAGCCATTGAATGTTGAGGGTCATCACCCTTCAAATTGCTTTCACTCCCAATATCCCTCTATCCTAGCCTGCCAGACCTTCGATCGAAATTCATTAAACCGCTAGGAATGAGCCTCCATTCCCACCCTTATTGCAATGTCCTTTAAGGGACAAGGGAGAGTTAAACCCCCCACACTCCCATCAACCCAATCAAGTTGCTAGGTGATTGGGTTCCAATTTTGAGAATGCAATGACACCCCATCCGAGCACCTTCTAACATAACTTCATTACTTAGGGATTTCCGTTAAATCTTTTTTTAAATGTAATGAAAACTATAAAAAATAACCATAACCAAGATCTCTACTTTCTATAAAATTTTGGCCTCAATAATGGTTGTTTATATAAACATTTTCAAATATGGTTGTTTATATAAACATTTTCAAATATTATTATAGACATTATGATGAAAGTAATCAAGTACACATTTGAATATCTACCAAATTCAAAGGTTCAATTATTATCCTTTACATAAAGAATGTCATAGCAATATTTTCATATGATTTTTAATACCTAGATTACATTTTCCAAAAAAAATTGATAATCTTGTTCTAAGTTTTGCCCATAGCAAATAATTATTGGCAACATTTTAAGGTTGTTCCAAAGCAAGCTGGCCATGTTCAACAATGGTGGTGTTGAGATTGGATCCATGGGTACAACACATAATGAAACATATGACATATAAAGTGGTGTACATTAAACCAAGTCCCAATCATACGAATTGATAAGACAACAACAATTCTATCATAAGAAAATTACAAGGTATTGGTTGCATCTCCCACGAGGGTGGGGCAAACCATGGGTGGGCCACACATTTCAAGTTTACAAGATGTTTGTACAACATTCTTTACAATTTTAATTTTATAAATATAAATATCATTATAATCAATTATTTTCATTTTTTAAATAAAGTTATTTATTTATCTAATTAAATGTTTATTATTTGTTTCTCAAAAATTTATAAAGTATCAATGGCTTTACATTATTCATATTTTTAATTTTAATTTTGAAAATAAATATATTAAAAGATCATTATATTAACATTTTCAACCCATTTAGTAATTGATGATATATGTGCATTTATTGAAATCATTGTCTTAAAGTTTTGAGATATTTTGAATTAACTTGATAGTTAATCATCGTTGTGAAATCTTTTTATTATGTGGATTTAACCCGAACATAATCCTCGCAAAATAGATCACCACATGCATATGCTCAAAAGATTGTATGTAATGGGTGTTTATAATTTCATGATCAAATAATTGTAACAAATTTGGTTATGAAATTTGTACTTAAATCACTCTAAATACATCTTTTAATATAGATGTTTGAAACTAAGTTGTGTGTTTTTACGAATATACCATAAATTTAGCCAAAACGTTAAAACATTTCGAGATGTTTAAAAAAGAAAAGGTAATCTTACCCACATAAGAACTTTTCTCAAAAATCCTATATAAAGTTAGGAAACATTGTGATGAAAATGTTTGTCTATTAATATCTATTTATTATTATTGTTTATTTACTTTATTTATTAATTAATTTTGTTTTTAACAAAAATGGTTAAAGAGATTTTATAAAATGAGAATTCAGCTGTTACATTAATCTGGACACGGGTTGCTCTCAGAGGAGGACCACTTCCATGCCTCATTGTGTGTTCTTTTCCAGTCTATTTTTTCATTATAATTTCCTATTCTATGAGTATTGTAGCTCCTTACAAACCGCTCAAGCAGGAAAATACAAAAGCGGAGCATTCCAAAAATATAGTGGATAGGTAAATTATAAAGGGATCCAGTTTCTCTCGTAGGCATGTTGATCACACACTAAGTCGCTGCAATCTAGACCCACTCCCTTATTAGCCATAATGTCTGCTTGTTTATTATTTTCTCTCAAAACGTGAAGGAAATTGATATCTTTGTAATCATTTACAATACATTTTAGGAGATGATGAGTCTTGGTAAATGGATTCTTTCGATTCCTCATTAGTTTCCGCGCTTCCCCAATGACCATACTCGAGTCGGGCCAAAGACCACCAATTCCTCAATGCCATCTTTCCTTATCAGTTCCAGGCCTTTAATTAATGCTAACCATTCTGCCCCATTGTTAGTCTTCCAGTTGGTTCCCCAAGCGTACTCTTTCAGATTGATTCCTTCAAAATTGAAGTAGACTCCCCCCGCACCTGCCATCCCAGGGTTTCCTTTCGAGGCTCCATCAAAGAACAAAGAACTACAACCAAGTTTCTTCCACCGGCTTTTGAATTCTTCATAGCTCGTTCTTATTTTCCAATATTGCAATATTGGTGTTTTTTTGGGTTGAATCCATGGTAGATGGGGCGGGAGGACTAGCAAATCAAATGCCCAAACTATTTCTTCTGCTATCAATGGTTCCTTGTTGATGTTGTGCATTCCCCTCATGGATAAAACTTTCGCCCAAAGTTTATTTGCAGTTGATACAACTTTTCCCAAACTTTTTTCCCCTCAAAGATCTCTTTATTTCTTGCTTTCCATATC
This sequence comes from Pseudotsuga menziesii, assembly GCA_001517045.1. Lineage (NCBI taxonomy): Eukaryota > Viridiplantae > Streptophyta > Pinopsida > Pinales > Pinaceae > Pseudotsuga > Pseudotsuga menziesii. The sequence goes on along the minus strand of LPNX010778360.1, from coordinate 499,129 downwards.
TTCTAGCAGATATATCTTGGGAGAGCTTCCCAAGCCCTCACAAAATCCATTTTGTTAAAAAGAGATCCGTGATAGTAGTCCTTCCAGCAAGCAAATAGATCATTCCAGTTTTTTGGCAGAGTCAAGCCGAAGTGCAGATCTTTGTATGCTTGGTTCCATACCTCTCTGGAGAATTTACATTCTATGAAAAGGTGTTCGATAGATTCCTCCGATTCATTGCAGAGAATACATCTCATAGTACCTTCCATACCTCTTTTTCTTATATTATCTTTTGTTAACGTTTTGCGGTGAGCTAGTATCCAAAAGAATACATTAATTTTAGGCAGACCGTCTTTACTCCAGTTATTTTTCCACTTCCTGTCGATGTTGCAGCTGCTATGAAGACCTGTCGATGTTGCAGCTGCTATGAAGATCATCGACTGCGTTGTAGCCTTCCTTCACAGTGTAGCATCCCGATTTTCCCCATCCTCTTTCATCTTTCATCTCGTAGTGGACAGGAGTTGACAATAGTGAAATGAATGCTTGGTAATCTGGTTTGAGTTGGTCCTCGATCTCCAGATCGGTCCAACTGGCCCATCTTCCCTTGTCTTTCTAGACTGAGAGGTCATGAAGAGTGAAAATATTCATAGTATCCAGTGGTTTCTTTAACTCTGGGAACTCTTGCAAGAAATTGGCAGGGGATGCATTTCCAAACTTTAATTTCCTTCCTGTTTCCTGGTGTCCAATACAAAGGCTCATTTAATATAAATGCATCCTTCTTACACAGCTCCCATATCGACGAACCTTTTCTGTTAAGGTTAATTTTGTCCATGCATCTCTTTCTGCTTCCATTCAGATATTTTTTTGCATAATTTCCTTCCACCACGCTCTATTTCCTGATACAATTCTCCATAGGATTTTGGTTCCAAGCACTAAATTCATTTTGCTTGGATTTCTTATTCCATCTCCTCCATAGATTTTTGGCCTGCAAATAGTTTCCCAATTCACCAAGTGAATTTTTTTTGAGTTGTCTGATTTGCCTCCTTGTCAAAGAAATCTTATGATTTCTTTTGAAAATGATTTCATTATTTTTTTTGGAGCTAGAGAGATTGAGTAGGCATAAATGGGGTAGGCAAAAAGAATGGAGTAGATAAGGATAAGCTTTCCAACCAGATTAAACCACCTTGTCCCCCATGAGTTAATTTTGTTCTTGATCTTGTCAATCATCCCTTGCCAATCGACAGTCCTTTTTTTCCTTTGAAGATTGGGATCCCAAGGTAATTGAAGGAGTTCCATGTTACGTTTCTTCCGAATCCAATGGTCCTTACTATCTTTTCCAAAGTTCCTAGGGAACAGTTCCAACTGTATACTTTTGACTTGGTTGAGTTCACTTTGCCATTGGATGCTTTGAGGAAAGTAGATAGAGCACATTTGAATCTCTTCGCAATTATAGTAGATGCTCCTCCTAACAGAATGGTATCGTTTTCAAACTGTGCATGGTTTACAGCTTTCACTCCTCTAGCTATATTCAAACCTTTTAGATCACCAGACTCCTGCAAATGTTGTAGCTTTATGCTCATAGATTCAACCACTAGGGGGTAAAGGAATGGGGACATAGGGAATCCTTATCGAAGTTCCCTGGTTTCCTGGAAGAATTTGGTTGGTATACCATTTACTAGTGGTGCGATCCACGGGTGGCTGACACAGGCTTTTACCCATGTTACAAATCTTCTATAAAATCCAAACTTGGACATGATTTCAAAGAGAAAAAAATGATTTACTTTGTCGAATGCATTAGCCATGTCCAGTTTAATACCCATACCTTGTTTCTTTCTTTCCATGCTAGAGTGTATATATTCCTGAGCGATAATAATATTGTCAAGTATCTGACGCCCCGCTACAAAACCTTCTTGCAAATATGAGATGAGGCGGCCCATGATGCTTTTCATTCTAGTGGCCAAGATTTTCGATAGGATTTTATATGAAGTGTTACATAATGAAATTGGCCTGATTCTATCAAGCGATAGAGGACTCTTTTCTTTTGGAACTAAGGCCAAGAAGGATGCGTTAGTGGCCCCACCTATCTTGTCTTTTTTCCTTGTCCAATTTAGCAATTTTTTTAGATATTCTTTTATAATATCCCACACTGCTCTGTAAAAGTTTATTGTAAATTTGTCTGGTCCAAGTGCTTTATCAGCATGGAGTGACCAGATTGCATTTCTTATGTCATATTCCATAATAGGTTTTAACTAGTCTAACTCAAGTGTCTAATTCAGTGTTAACTAGTCTAACTGACTAAGGTAGGTGAGTAAATGCGCCTCACCTACATGCAGCCATGCAATCCTAGCGCTAACTGAGTAGAACTTAATGTAAGGGACTATAACTGAATGTAAGTGACTCATAACTGAGCTTGACTAGTCACCAACTGAACTCAACTAATGGAGGTTGGTATCATCACTCCTAGTGGCTCCTAATTTGTAGGGATTGATCTAGGAGGATCCTAAACTGATGCATGTAAGTGAAATCAGTGGAAGTTGGCCTCAATTAGTATTCCCCACACTTTAGTAATTGGTACATGTGCCCCAATTAGGCCAAGTGGACCCAATGGTGCTAGTGACTAAAAATAGACTAAAAGGACTCCTGATTTAGACATAATTGACCAAATTGGGAAAGGGAGGATTATAATACTAACACCCCCCATAAATGCTAACATGGAAAATTTGTGGGCCCTGGTAACTAAGACCATAGGTCACCCATTACAGCAAGTAAAGTAACTGCTCAATATAAGGAGTTGGGGAAAAAGCCACATGGGAAAAAATCCCCCCCTCTAACTAATAAGATAGAATCAGGATTCAAGTTTGAAAAACTTGAAAATATGTTGCTGCAGCCTTCAACTCTGTGATGTAGCGAAGCAGCATGGATGATGTTCTATGCATAGGTATCCTGGGGCCTGGCATGTAGACTTCTCTATCTTCTCCCAAAACAGTGATGGAAGGAAGGAGGAATGTGACCTTTGCCTCTTTTTGGATGAAGAGGTGTATGATCCACTCTATTCTTCTGAAGGCGGTGTAACTGATTAGACCTTGCCATGTAGCATCTCATGAGGATTTTGTTGCACCTCTCTGAAGGAGGTAAGATTGCATGGCATAGAGCAAGGTTCTTTGTCTTCTGAGTGTCAGATTGATTTCCATTCATCTTCTTAGCTTCCTGCTTGGGAGTAGGGATTGGATCTGGATCTGAATCACCCTGAATCTCAATCTCATAAACTGATACAGTTGGTTCGGCAATACTAGTGGAAACTGCAAAAGAAGTAGATGGAATGTTTTTACCTTCCCTATCAAGTGGTAGTTGAGAGTGCACTGTTTCTGAAAATGGCATGAAGTGTGAGAACTCATATTCCTTGGAGGCATGATTTGCAGCACCCTTCGCTATGATGTTCCCAGTAGAGATATATGTGATCTCCACTGACTCAGGACCAAATATTACTCGCTTTGGAGAGCCAGTATGAGTCATCTGGTATACAGATAACATATTTGCAGCTAAGGAGGGCACATAAAGCACATCTTTGAACTTTCCAGGTTCAATATTGATAGAACCCTTCCCTTTGGCTCGAATTTGACTATTATTACCCATTTGAATACTAGGACCATCAAAATAATGCAAGGAAGAGAATGATTCTCTGGATGCAACCATATGATTGGAAGCTCCAGAATTAATGAGGAAGGCATGTGCTGTTGAACATCTAGCCTTCATTGCATTGCATGTCTCTTCATGTTCTTTAGTTTCTGCTCTATGATCAGCCTACCTTGCGCTAGCAGGTACAATAATGTTATGTTTCTTTAGAAGAAGAGCCATCTCATGAATGTTTCTTCTCATACAGGAGATTTTTGGATGAGAGCCCCTTCCACAGTAAGAACAGAGGGTCTTTCCTTTGCCATTATTCTTACTTCTCTTCAAACCTGAAGGCTCATTTGAGTTCTCTTTCTCCATAGGAGACTCATCCTTTTGCTTCCCTTTATCATTCACTACCTTAGATCCTCCTACAACTAGAGCTTGATCTCTGGAAGATCGAATGATCCCCATTTAGATCAACTTATCATGCTCATGAGTGAGAGATTCAATGAAGGAATTAAGAGTAGGCATCCTCCAATTTGGAGTAGTGAGCTTCCCTAAATGAAAGGTTGATACAAAGACTGAGTAATCTGTACCAATTTTTGAGAGAATGGAAAGGATGAGTTTATCATCCTCCTTCTCAACCTTGCACATCTTCAACTGGAACACTAGATGCTTGAATTTGGTGAAGAAGTCATTCAGTGTTTTGAATTTGGATGGATGAAGAGAAATCAACTCATTCTCTAGCTAATAGATCCTTAGGTCATCTTTCTTATCAAATAAGGAAGCAAGCTTATCCCAAACCTACTTGGGAGTCTTCAATCCATTGATATGGAAGAGAAGATCTCGAGATATTGAGAGGCAAAAGCATCCATATGCTTCATCAATCCTATGCCAATACTTCTCTTTGTCAACATAATGCGTTGGCTCTGCCTCTATCTCCATTGTGAGTCTAAAGAGTCTTTTGGAGTGAAGATGCATCTCCATGTCCTCCTTCGATTGGTGGTAGTTGAAAGGAGTGAGAAGCTCCATTGGAGGGGCCATTTCGAATGTAATGAAGGAGATGGAGCTGCTGTAGCAAATGCAGTGAAGGAGATTGAGCTGTTTGTAGCGAATGCAGTGAAGGAGACTGATAAACCTGTAAATCACACAATCAAACAGACAAAATAAGGTCGACAGCTTGCACTTTTCGAATTTTCATCACACCCAGCATAGTTGATCAAGCAAGCTTGATCAACAATTCCTTTACTTGGGATATTAAGTGGTAAATTCTCTGCTTCTGGTGTAGTACTGGAAGGAGCAATTTTGCTCAAATTTTTTTTGATCCAAGTATGAATCTGTAGTAGGAGAAGTTCCTTGTCCTTACGAGGCTCTGATACCATATTAAATTGAGCACACATATATGTGGTCCAACACACAACTCACAAGATATATCATACAATTTTACTCATAAATTAAAGAATGAAACATTGCAAAAATGTCTTGAAACTTTGAATGCTTTCATTAATCAAAAGTAATTAGATAATTAATTACAATGAAGTAAAATGGATAAATAGCCTCATGCAATTCGAATCAATGTGAGGAAATTCAAATTGGTTTGACTCTACTTGACTGCATTGTTAACTGACCTTGTCTAAATCATTATCAGAGTTCAAAATCCCAACTCAAGTGTCTAATTCGATGTTAACTAGTCTAACTGACTGAGGTAGGTGAGTAAACGCGCCTCACCTACATGCAGCCATGCAATCCTAGCGCTAACTGAGTAGAACTGAATGTAAGGGACTAGAACTGAATGTAACTAACTCCTAACTGAGCTTGACTAGTCACCAACTGAACTCAACTAATGGAGGTTGGTATCAGCACTCCCAGTGGATCCTAATTTGTAGGGATTGATCTAGGAGGCTCCTAACCCGATGCATGCAAGTGCAATCTATGACAGTTGACCTCAATTAGTGTTCCCCACACTTTAGCAACTGGTACATGTGCCCTAATTAGGCCAAGTGGACCCAATGGTGCTAGTGACTAAAAATAGACTGAAAGAACTCTTGATTTAGACATAACTGACCAAATTGGGAAAGGGAGGATTATAATCCTAACAACGAGGACTCATGAAGTAAGGTCCGCTCCTGAAGATGAGATATCTATCGGCTTTGTTTTCGAACAAGAAGGTAAAAAAACCCTTTTCGCAGAGACAATAATGCAAACCCCTAGAGATCAAGGGCATCTAGTTTTTGTTTATCCATACATCCATAGTTTTTGGCGAAAGGGAAAATTCCTGTAAACTGGCCTATTAGACCATTCTCACTCAAAGCTACGACTTTCAATCTTGATGTTGCTGACGTGATCTGGATTCGAGGAGACGCTGCACGCTTAACAAATTTCACATAGCTAGATTCTGGGGAAGACAAAGGTGGGGGAGATGTGGTAGCCACCAAAGCCTTGGAGGATTCATCTAAAATTATTTGACGCTCCTCCGGACTCATATCAGGGGGTGGATCCATTCTAGAAGCTTCCTTGGAACAGGGAAGATCTCCCGAAACTGGATCAGTTGACCTCTATTTCGATCATGATGCAGATCTATCAAAGATTCACAAGTTCCACTTGCATGAAGCATCACTTTCTGATCCCCAACCCGTGTTGTATGTGTCAGCAATGGAGCAGATCTCCTCATTGATCGTTGAAGGCTGATATCCACGTAGATCGTTGATCACAGATGAACATTGATCACAGAGGTTTTCAGGTTGTTCGTTCATCGTGCTGATCTTTGCTCAATTATAAGCTCAATTTTACAAATGAAATCCAAGTCGTTTCATTTATCAATTAATTGATATATTACTTTATCTTTTTTATATTTTATATACTACAAGGTGTAAACCTTAGCATTGTATAGGGCTCTATCACATTTTTCTATTATGATATGACCATGTATAAATGGCATATTCCAAACTTTTTAGCAAAAACAAAAGGGATGGAAGTAGAAAAACTCCATCACAACAAAATTCTAGTTAATAGTTTGAAACATAAAGCTCCAAAGTTTGACATCATGAGTTCATCATAATTGCACAAGGGTGACACATTTATTGGTAAAGATAATGCCGATAAGAGAGATGAGTAAAAAATACGCCTTGTCGTAGACATGATAAATTTGATAGGTTAAGTAGAGACATGGCATAGGTAATTTTACCATGGTACCACTTTTGTTTAGGGCATTCTACAAGTTATAGATGCATAACCATGCTTGTAACATGTAATGTAATTTTGGAGAAACGTTAAGTAGTTAGTTTCAATTGTTTAACTATGAGATTCACTAATGAAAGGGAAAGGGAAAGGGAAAGTCGCGGTGTCATGGGAATATCTTGATTGGAAAAAAGAAAGAAATAAAATTTGTAAGAGGTTATAACAAGAATCACTGAAGTATGAATAATTTTCTTTCTTTTATGATTTGGATGTAACAACAGCATAATTATCATCCATGTTAACTTTATTTCTTTATGCATTTTCATTTAAATATTTCTTTAAATATAATAAAATATGTAAAAAAGAACCTAACCAAGATCTACACTCTATACGAAATTTTGAACTCAATAATAGATGTTTCTATTGATATTTTCGGATGTTATTATAGACATTATGATGATTGGAAATAGAGACACAATTGAACACCTACAACACTCAAAAGTACAATTATTATCCTTGCTTTGGGGAATGTAAGAGAAATTCTTAAAATAGTATGATGTTTGTAAATAGAGACACATATTAACACTTAGAACACTCAAAAGTACCATTATTATCCTTTCTCCGAGGAATTGGAAATTCTTAAAACAAGACAATTAAAATTCGTAAAAGATTACAAAAAGACTCAATGAAGTATGGATAGCTTATGTCTTAATATTTGGATGCAACAATTACCCAATTACCTTGCAACATAATTGTTTTTTTGCAAGTAAGTGTATTTTATTACCTCGCATAAAAGAAAACACAAATACAATCTTCTTAGGTCTGGGATACCAATATTGGAAGCTAGCCCAAGTCCAAAAAGAGTTCAAAAACAAATTATGTCCCTTGAGAAAAAGACATCTACAGAGCTACAAAATTTACATAAGGCCTAAGTGCTACGAAGTGTTAAGTTTTTATTTTCTTTTCAAATATAACAAAGGATCACTGAAAGAATAACAAGCACAACAGAACAAAAAAGAGAACACAAAGATTTATCCTGGGAAACCATCGCGGGGAACAAAATCCAACAAAACTTCCTCTATATATACTTCACCCAAGTATAGTGTAAGACCCAAAGAATAAGACTAGACTACTTCCTCTCCTCCAGATGGATTGTTTCTTCCCTCTCTAGTGCAACTGCTTGAGTTATATCTGTGTCCAAATGAGGGAGGCACCTCCCCTATTTATACTGATCAATGGAGAAGCCTAATAACCCAACACGACCGAATTATCCTCCCAATCAGGGCTGACTTGCCTTGGGAGACTCAAAATTACATTTTAATAATACTTTTGTGGGTACTACTAACCCGTCTTTACAACAGAGGTTTTATCTCAAGATTTTACAAGACCAATTACATCAATGACATCCCTAATTAGAGGAACAAAATCTTCGGAAGAGGTAATAACAATAATAATACAAAATAGAATATCTTCCATAATTATATTTCTTTAACACTCCCTTTTAACAAGGAAGGTATTCCTTAACACAACAATCATAAGTACAACTGACTGGTAAGTCTATATGTCATAGGAAGTTTTCACAACTATATAAACATTATCATTATCCGTGAAATAGCATCATCACAGAGCATCACATCTCAATCATCATGTCATGAACACATTCGTACAAGCATCATATCTCGACACGTCATAACAAGCATCGCATCTCATCACACCTCGTTGCATCGTCGTGACATCACATCTCAAAGCATCATCACAGGTATCAAATCTTGTCGCATCATCACGAGCATTACATATCATCGCATCATCATGAGTATCACATCTCATCGCATCATCACGAGTATCACATCTCGTCGCATTACATCTCATAACATGTATCCTCATCCTGAACATCACCTGCAATGTTACACAAACACAACATCACAACTTAATGTGAAATCACCCAAAACATCAAAATATGTTGGAATCTCATCTTCCACAAATGAATGTAGGAACACAATGTTCGCAAATGAATGCAAGACCACAACGTCTGTAAATGAATGCAGGACCACAACATCTGCAAATGAATGCCAGACCACAATGTTCGCAAATGAATGCGGGACTACAACATATGCAAATGAATTCCATACCACAATGTCCACAAATGAATGCAAGACCACAACGTCTACAAATGAATGTCAGGCCACAACGTCTGCAAATGAATGCCATACCACAATGTCTGCAAATCAATGCAGGACCATAATTTCTGCAAATGAATGAGGACCACAACGTTATCTATAGGAAATTGATCACATATGTACTAAAATTCCATCTCATCATCAATAAAAATATTATAATCACTCCCTCTTTCCAGGGAGGTTCTTTCAGACTATACCAAGCTTGTCTCCAAAATATTCAAACTTCACACGAAATAGAGGCTTAGTTAACACATATGCAACTTGTTCCTCTGGAGGAACATACTGGAGTTTTATGGCTCTTCTCTACACCACATCCTGGATGTAATGATACTTTATCTCTATCTTCTTTGAATTATCATGGAACACTGGGTTCTATGTTAACTTGATACAACTCTGGTTGTCACAATAAATATCAGTTGCATCCATTTAGTATCAAACAATCTTGTCAATAATTTGCGAAGTTGTACTGCTTCACTACAGGATGAACATGCTACAATCTATTTAGCCTCTTCTGTATTGAGAAAAACACCGGTCTTCTTTATACAAATCCATGAGATCACACCTGATCCCAAACTGAAACAACATCCCGAAGTGCTATTTCTGTCTTCAACACTTCTTTCCCAATATGAATCAGTTTAGCCACATAATATAAACTCACAATCAGTTGTATATTTGAGGCCATAATACAATGTACCCTTCAGGTACCTCATCACATGTTTTTCTGCAACTAGGTGAACATGTATGGGTGCAATGCCCCTACTTGGGATTTTGGAGAAAATTACAAATTGGGCAAATTCAAGCTTAACTAGTCATGACTCTAGAGGGGTCCAACTTTCACCAAATTGTCCCGAATTTGAAAGGAAGTGGTATGGTGAGTCTTATAACATATCAAGGTGGTTTATGGCAACTTTGGATTTTAATTTAGGCTTCTGCAACTTGATTTGGGGCTAATAATAAAAGGGGAAAATTTAGTAGGAAAATTGGGGTTAAATCCCCCCGAAGGGTGAGAGCCAAATTGGCTCCCCAAATCATGTACGACCCTACAAAATTTCAGTACATAGTACAAGGAATGATATAATACCTCATGGAATTTCATTACAAATGGATATTAGTTCTGTAAACCGGTTATAGAGTTCCACATTCATTTGATAACTTTCAGTGAAATTGCTTATGGGGAAATTGCATAACTAGCTCAATTTTGACATATGAAAGGTAGAGTTAAAGGTTCAGATCAAGCTGTGACATATAGAGACCATATACAACATACCCATTTCTTCCCCAACAGTATTAAACATCAAAAAAATCCCTTCATACAATTATTGTATATAACTCATTGAGTATGGGAGTTAAATACATGAAAACTAGTGAATTAGTAGCATTGAATTGCAAGAGTTTCACATATGGATTTCTTGGATTTCGACCCACAGAGAATAGGGACATGAAATTATAGAGTAAAATATCATACATTTTTGTCACAAAATCATCAAAATTAGAGAAAATACCTCATACAAATATGATATAAAACTACTTCAAGATTGAATCCAAATCCATGAAAACTAGTTATTCAAGAGCATGGAAATGCTAGCCTTTCAGACTAGTTTTTCTTGAATTTTGAGCTATAGAGAACATGTTCATGAAATTACAGAGTTATATATCATATATTTCTTCCCTTTCATCATCAAACTCATAGAAATTTCCTCATACAACTCCTTTAAAATGGAATCCAAATACATGAAAACTAGTCATTCAAGAGCATGGGAATGCAAGCCTTTCACATATGGATATATGATATTTCGACTTACAGATCATATGGACATAAGACTAAATATCCATACATAATCTATGAAGTCTTGGTCCTCAAATATCCTCAACAAAGTGCAATCACCACTTCAACAAGTGCGTCATCAACATGAGAGTGTGGGGGAATGGAGAAGAAGGAATGAGAGAATAGGGAGATAGATGAGAATTAGACTATATGGATCTTAAAAATGAAACTAAAACTCCTTCATTAATCTCAAATGAGAGGTCATAATGGCCTCTCCATCAACCAACTTCGAAAGGAATCCAACTCCCTTGAAATTGGTTCATAAGTAGGGAGATTGAACACTCACTGTGCAATGGACAAGCAAAATCTCTCCAAAATTCCGAAGGCCAATTAACAAATGATAAAACTCCATTCTCACTCCTCATAAAATCCTTTTATTAACTCCATTAGGCCTCCTAAGGTAAAATTTACCTCCATGGGATTCCTCCAGCTCATCTTAGTGGTTTAGTAACTCTCGTGACACTTGTCTTCTTCTTCATGCTCCAATTCTTTCCCCAATTCGAATGGATTCCTATAACTCCCAATTTCGACCTCTTGGTGGCTATTTTTAGATATGTCATGTCAGATTTGTCATATGTCTGCAATCAGGTCTGAATTTTTCATACTTGTCATAGAATCTTTCATCATTAGTTGTCATAGAGTGCATGGAATCTCCTTCCAAGTGGCACACCTTGTCTTCTAGTATCTTCCTCTTCCATGGAAGTTACTCTCCTTTACCTATTCGAATTCCTTGGCTCATTATATTGTATTTGACACCACATCACCCTCCAATAATGTTACATTACCTATGTGTTCGAATTTGGATGAAGATCATACCAAGTGTGTGGGGAATCTTGTCCTCCAAAGGCTCCACAAGCGTCCAAGTGTCTTCATGAACCCATGCCACCTTATTTTCTTATAATTTATCATTTATGTGACCCATTTAAAGTGGATATGGTAAACTAAATTCCTTTTGGGTCCCATATTCCCTTATTACAAATTTATGTCTCCATCTCAACCTAGGGAACTAGTAGGTCGGTGGAACATTATTTGCAAGTAGTCTTATTTGGAAATTATTTAATTGGGTACATGACATTGGGTTTCACCATATCCCCTTATTACAAATTTATGTCTCCATCTCAACCTAAGGAACTAGTAGGTTGGTGGAAGATTATTTGCAAGTAGTCTTATTTGGAAATTATTTAATTGGGTACATGACATTGGGTTTCGCCATATATTGACTTAATGTTTTCATGACAAAACATATATATGGTCTTGTATTTGTCAAATACATCAGTTAGTTGATAACCTGTCTATATAGTGTGACATGTACTCTTTCTGAAGAGTCATCATTTAGGAGCTTCATGTTTGTCACCATCGGAGTGTTCATTGCCTTACAATCCAACATCCCAATTATCTTTAGGATATCTACTGCATATTTTCCTTGGTTTAGGAAAATTTCATCTGGGAACTGCCATACTTCAAAACCAAGGAAGTAATGCATCATGCCAAGATATTTCATTTCAAATTATGTCGCAATATTCTTCTTACATCCACTGATGAGCTTATCCTTTCCTGTCAAAAATAGATCATCTACATACAATAGTAATATCATGATCCCTTCATATTCAACCTTATAGTAAAGGTTGGAATCTTCTTTACTTTTGGTAAATCCTAGGCTCATCATAAAGTCATCAATTCTTATGTACCATGCTTTGGGTTCTTGCTTTAATCCATATAATGCTTTCTTTAGTCGGCACACATGTGTTTTCTTGTCACATGTCTCAAAACCTGGAGGTTGTTCAATACACACTTCATCTTCTATGCCACCATTTAGAAAAGTTGTCTTTACATCCATTTGATGTAATTTCCATCTCATCTTGGAAGTCGAAGAAAGAATGGTTTTGATTGAGGTATATCTAGCTACTGGTGCAAAAGTTTCTTCATAACCAATCATTTTTTTGAAGAAAATACTCATGCGACAAATCTTGCTTTGATATATTCAATACTACCATCAGCTGAATGCTTTGTCTTTAAAATCCACTTGGAAGAGACCACTAATTTATCCTTTGGTATTGGCACCACTTCCCAAACATCATTCTTTAAGATAGATTGATATTCTTCAATCATGGCATCCATCCATTCCTAAATTCTTTGAGGCTTCTTCAAAACGTGTAGGTTCTTCATCAACAAGGTTACACATTAATGCTCCGTAGTTGGAGTGGAGTCTTAGTCTATTGCTTCCTTCTGCTTCTTGAATTATATCACGAGCCCAAGATGGTATTTTCCTTGTTCAGATTGTCTCATGAGGTGTCTCTATAGGTTCTTGAGGTTCTTCCATGTACTGATCTTGTGGTATAGGATCTTCTTCATCTCTAACTGATGGTTTACTGATCTCTACGATTCTAGGAGTTCCTTGTTCTTATTCATCCACATAGGTATTTATGGATTTGCTGAAAGCTACATCTTCAGCAAATGTGAAATCTTTGTTGGAATCAATTTTACGAAATCCTGGAATATAGATTTTGTATGCTTTCGATTGATCACTATATCCAACAAATATTCCCTTATTTCTTGAGGGGTCCAACTTTGATCTTTTCTCTTTGGGAACATGTAGATAAACATGACAACCAAATAACTTCAGGTGACTTAATTTAGGCTTCTCACTAGTAAACATTTCTTCTGGAGTTTTGTTTCCAAGTGCATTGTGGGATAATGTGTTCTAAACATAGACTGTGGTCTTTGTTGCTTCAAGCCATAAATACATGGGTAGATCTTGATCATGAATCATGGATTTGACTGCTTCCATGATAGATCTATTCTTTCTTTCCGCTACTCCATTTTCTTGAGGATTATAGGATGTAGTAAGCTCCCTCTTAATCCCAAATTATTTGCAGAAGTCCTTGAATTCATTTGAAGTGAATTCTCCTCTGTTATCTGATATTAATATATTAATATTCTTTTCAAAGAGATTCTCCACGAGAGCTTTGAACTCTTTGAACTTTTCAAATACTTCATCTTTCTTTTTCAAGAAATATATCCAAGTATGATGTGAGTAGTCATCAATAAAAGGGACATAATAGACATACCCGCTTAAGGAAGTAGTTGACATTGGTCCGCACACATCTGAGTGGATAATTTCTAGGATCCCTTTTGCTTTACTAATACTATTTGGAAATGGATTCTTGGTGTTCTTCCCTTGAGCACATCCTTTGCATACCCCTTCATTGTTTATATGGATTTCTGGTAGACATGTTACTACCTTGCTCACAATTGGTAATGCTTTGTAGTTTACATGAGAAAGTATTCTGTGCCATAGTTCACATGTATTGATAGTACAAGCTGTGAAATTTGAATCTGTATTCCCTTTTAGTTTGTATATCCCTTCTTCTTCAATGCCTATTACAACTGCATCATCTATAGTTCTTCCTTTTGACCACATAATAACTTCACCATCTACAAAGGAAACTCTGAAGCCTTTCTTGTCTAGAGTTGATACATAAAGAAGATTCTTCTTTAGACCTGGAACATATAAGACTTCTTTCATTTTCATGGACTTACTGGATTTCAGCTTGTAGGAAGCTTCTCCCATTCCTTTGATAGGATATTGATAGTTATCTCCAAGCTGTACTTTGTGTGGATAATATTTCTGAGTGAGGCATGAGAGAGAATCTATGTGACTTGTCATATGTTTGGAAGTACCACTATCTATGAGCCAAGTATCACTTCCATGAGATATTGATCATGTGAGGGTTGATATCAAGACATATTCTTCATTAGAGTCTTCATTCTCTTGGGTCTCTGGTCCTCTCTTCATTTGATTCATTTTCTTCGGTTGCATGGGCATGGAACTTACCGTTCTTCTTCTTGAACTTTTTTTTGTTTAGTGTACAATGTTTGGAGATGTGTCATAACTTATGACATGTATAACATTCATAAGATGAGCAATCCTTATTAAACTTCTTACCTCTTTTGAATTCTTGTGATCTACTTATGGGAGATCCTCTATCCTTCCTTTTATTTCTTCCATTATTTGTATGCACAACTAGAGCTTGATCTTCATCTTAATTTAACTTTTCTTCTCTATTTGCTAACCATCCTTCTTCTTGTACACATTCCTCCCACGGCTTGATGAATTTTGTTAGCTTTCTTCTAGCACATATTCCTCTGATGAAGAAATCCCATTCTCTTGGAAGAACATTTAGACTGGTCATCACAACTTCAGCTTCTTCTACCATGTCACCAATGGATTCTAATTGTTCTTTAATTTGAGATACTATGGAGAAGTATGACTGCATGGTTTCTGCCTTTTGCATCTTGACACCCTTGAGTTGGTTTCTCAAGGTCATTCTCCTGTTGATGTTTTTCCCTTCAAACATATTGGTTAGTGCATCAAAAATTTCCTTTGGAGTATTCTTTGAGGACACTTGGGAGATCAAATGATCCTTAATAGAGTTAACTATGATCCTCTTGAATTTGATCATATCCTTCTTTTTCTTGTATTTTTCCTCTTCTTCCACTGGTTCCTTGACCTCTTCTTTGATGTATCCATTTAGGTCATGCTCTTCAAGGATGGGCATAACTCTATATTTCCATGCTCTTAAATTCTCTGATCCCTCAAGATTTTCATCTAGCTTGGCACTGTTTGTCATCTCTAATGATGAGAACCTCAAATGGAAAGATAGGAGATAGTACTTACCAGTTTGAGGACTTTTTCTGGAACCAACTTTAGGATGACCTAGGGTTTCACTAGAAAACCCTAATTTTCCAGCTGAGATCACTTGTAGATATGAGAGGAGGAAAATATGTTCCTACCCAAGGTGAGCTAGACTATATCTTGCTTTTATGGAATCTGAGGATGGAACCTTAAAAAACTTGATGCCCTAGTTTCTCCTGGTAGTAGTGGTAGGTCAAAAAGTGAAAATCCTCAGAATAAAAAACTGCTTTGACAAAAGGATGCGCCCTCCTAGGGCGAGTTGAATGGACCTTGTTTTTCAACTGATTTGTGGAGGGAGGTCTTTGGAATAGTGAACCCTAGCTTGTTGGATTGCAGGATGAATTGTTGCACAATGTCTTCTTTCAGGTTAGCTCTGATACCATGTTAAGTTTTTCTTTTCTTTTCAAATAGAACAAAGGATAACTAAAAGCATAACAAGCACAACATAACAAAAAAGAGAACACAAATAATTTTCCTAAGAAACCCTCGTTGAGAAGAAAACCTAGAAAAAATTCCTCTATATAGATTTCATCCAAGTACAGTGTAAGACCCAAAGAATAAGACTAGATTGCTTCCTCTCCTCTAGATGGACTGTTTCTTCTCTCTCTAGCACAACTGCTTGAGTTCTCTGTGTTTCCAAATGAGGGAGGCGCCTCCCCTATTTATATTGATCAATGGAGAATCCTAATAACCCAACAGTGCCGAAGTCTCCTCCCAATCAGTGTCAACTTGCCTTGGGAGACTCAAAATTACATTTTAATAATACTTTTGTGGGTACTACTGACCAGTCTTTACAATAGAGGTTCTACCTCAAGAATTTACATGACCAATTGCATCAACGAAATCCCTAATCGGAGGGACAACATCTCCAGAAGGGGTAATAACAATAATAATACAAAATAGAATATCTTCCATAGTTACATTTCTTTAACATGAAGAGCATCTAATAGACGACAAAACTAAGGATTAACCAAAGAGAGAAGAAAGTAAAAAGACAAAATGACCTTCCTGGATGATCTAGTTATATTTCCTATTCTCATGATTTTGCTTCAGAAGAATAGGGGCGGTATGGTCTACTACAATCGACATATCCATTCCCTTCTCTTTCCATTAATGAGCCAAAATAGAGCAAGTATCCTGAACCAATTTAGGTGCGAACTCAAGTTGTTCCATGCAAAAACAAAGATCTACTACATCACCTTTGGTCTCGAAAAGGAGGCGCTCATTTCCCATCCAATTGGGATATGCTTTTCCTTCCTAATCATGATGAGTTGTTGGCTTTCCATCTTCACATTCTGCAACTAGTTGAGGTTCACTAGTCTAGGTATCCACTTTTCCTTGTTTTGCTTTCCAAGATGAATCTCCTTACCAGGGGGACGACTTTAGTCCATACACTTAACAACCCCATTGAAGTATCTCTATAGTGTCTCTATGCATGGTGTCGAGACTGCCAAAGAGTGGGAGATCAAGGACAATCACTTAAGAGGCACTTGCCTACTGTGCTTCCTCCTCATATTTTCCCAAGACAACCTCAGGGATGGGTGCGTCCTCTCCTACAAAACCTTGTGTATTCTCCCCATGACATTCCCTTTTCCTATTATGCTTTAAGCCCAAGGAATCCTCTTGAATATAACTTACCTTCTCTTTTCCAACACGAACACCCCGAGAGGTCCAAGACCCCATGTGAGATCTCCCTTTGACAAAGCACCTTGCGAAATGAACAAACAAATCTAGCCAAGGAGCGACCTAAAGGTGAGCATCATAGCGCATGTAGATGATGCCATCATGTCTATCATTTTGAATGTTGTTTGCGCTTGTAGCCATTGAATGCTAAGGGCTACCACCCTTCAAATTTCTTTCATGCCTAATATCTCTTTGTCCTAGCCTGTCAGTCCTTCTATCCAAATTCACTAAGTCATGGTTGGAATGAGCTTCAATTTCCACGCTTACAGTACCGACCCTTATTGCAATGTCCTTTGGGGGATAGGGGAAAGTTAAATCCCCCACACACCCATCAACTTAGTCAAGTTGCCAGGTGGATGGGTTTCAATTTTGATGATGTGTTGTCATCCACTAATTTGATGGCACCCCATCGAGGTACCTTCCAGCATAACTTCATTATCTTAGGGATTTCCATTACTGAAGCCAAAATTTTATTAAAAGTAGAGATATTGGTTATGTTCATTTTATTTTTTAAAGAGTATCCATTACATTTAAATGGTTGTTGTTTATATAGACATTTTCAAATATTATATAGACATTATGATGAATGTAAACAAGTACACATTTGTATACTTGGTTCAATTATGATCCTTTACTGAGAAGTGTCATAGCAATCTTTTCGTATGATCTTTAGGTACTTAGACTGCATATTTTGGTCTCTAGTTCATCATTCAACAAATTTGATGATCTTGTCCTAAGTTTTGCCAGTAGAAAATAATTGATGGCAGCATGAAGGTCGTTCCACAACCAGGACAAGCTAATACAAACACATAAACAACCTGGCCATGTTCGACAATAGCGTTGAGATTGGATCCACGGGTACATTGCATAAACGATAGTGACATATGACTTGGCGTACGTTAAAACAAGTCCCAATCATACGAATTGATAGGACAACAACAATTTTATCATAATATTATCCATTACATCTCCCACGAGGATGGGGCAGACTATGGGTAAGCCACACCTTTCAAGGTTACAAGATGCTTTCCTTTGTACAACATACTTTTGCATTATACCTTTATAAATAAAAATATAATTATAATCAATTTTTTTTTAATGAAGTTGTTTATTTATTTGTTTATAAAAATGTTATTTTATTAAAAAAATAAATACTTTGCATTATTTATATTATTTTATTTTAAATTATTTATTCATATTTTTATTTTATTTGAAAAAAAATATTATATTTTTTTTATAAAAGTCATTGTATCTTAAATTATCATTATAGTAATATTTCCAACATAAAATATCTAGATATTTAGTAATTGATAATATATATATGTAGTTATTGTTTTTTAAGATATTTTTAGTTGACTTGATTATTAACCATTCTTGTGAAATATTTTTTCTCTTTGCAATCTATTAATTTTTATAAATCATTTGGTATAAAGGCACAAAACTATTATAAATAATTGTAACCAAGCAATATCAAATCATATGCATTATTTCTTTAAAAAAAAGAATTGAAAGGGACCATTTTTTTTCCACAACGGGAAAGTTGTATAGTAATTTATGAAAACCACAAAAACTTTACATAATAAATTATATTCAAATCAGGGTAAGCTTGATATGCAATGTTGTTCAATGATAACCATAAATCCTCTATCTTATAAGATATTTCGTTGAAGCTCATATAGGTTCATTAGGAAATGGTCCAGGTCCATCTCAAGCAGTTGGTCATTGTTAGATTCCCACAAGATCTAGTTACCTATTATAACAGAAAGGCTCTCCTTGGATAGGTTGTTGGCAAGAGCATTCCACTCTCTCTATATGTGTTGGAAGTTGATCGGTTCGAATAAATAAGATATATATATCTTAGTTCTTCATATATGGCCTAGAGATAAATGTTCTTAGGAGCCCTCTTATAAGTCATCCAATCCACGACCAGCTTGGAATCTTCGATCACTTGGAGCTTGTTGATGCCTTTAGAAAGAGCTATAACAAAGTCAATTTGAGGGCATGTAATTATGCACTATTGTTAGTGTGATGACCCAATCCAACATAAAATTTGTAATTTGTAATGTAGATGATCAGGCATAAAGACCGCACCACCAACCCCACACAAATGGGGATCTCCTTGTGAAGCACCATAAAAAAAAATCCCACACATCTCTATGTTGATTGTCTCCTCAACCACTCTTCTCACCTTTGAAGTATAAACAATCTAAGGGAATAAACTGAGAGTGGCCAGAATCCTGGTTGTATAATGAGATGGAGGCAAGATCACATTATCGAAGACAACCTTATTATGAGCAAGCCAAGTGCCCTAGATTATTAGATCAGGAAGGGCTTGGAAATTACTATGAAGGCCATGGATGAAATAGTTCCTAACAACACCTAAATTATGTAGACCATACCAGCTGAAATTAACCCCCAAACTGTTAGATTCATGAAGCCACATATGGCTGATGTAAGACAATGGATGAAAAGATGATCGATATCCTCGTTGCTTTCCTTGCAGAGTGAATAACGTTCATGACCAAACCAAAATTTTCCGATAATTACCTCCCAAACATGATTTTTTCTGTGCAAGACTAGCTAGAAGAACAATTTAACTTTTAAGTGGCAATTGAGTTTCCATAAATCATTATTCCACCAAGGAGCCTCAGGATTATCTTCTTCCTCCCTAAGCACTTTGTATCCCAGTTGAGGCTTGTAAAAACCATCCACTTCATTTCTACGTCATATTAAAGTATCATCTTCATCTTTCAGTGTATGATAATTGTGAAATATTTTTAATACATGAATTTACTATTTTGTCACTTAAACAATCCTCACAAAATAGATCATCATATGCATATGCGATGCTATATTTTCATGATCCAATAATTGTATAAATTTATCCTCCAAAACAAATTTGACTATAAACTTTTTACTTTAATCAATGTAAATATACTCTTCATATACTTTTTAATATAAGTGTTTGAAACTAAATTGTTTATTAATTATGAAATTTTACTTAAATCAATATAAATACACTCTTGAATATAGATATTTGAAACTAAGTTATTTATTTTTAAAGATATGTAATAAACTTATGTTCTTATTTATTTTTAAAGATTTGTGATAAACTTAACCAAAACATTAACAATAACTTTAAAAATAAAAATAAAAACTTTACTCCAAAAATGAAGTAATCTTAGACTTGTCTCAAAAAATCCACATAAAGTTTAAAACATAAAATACCTGATATTCAAACTGAATCAATCACAACATTTATTACAAAGGGCTCCACAAGAGCAACATGTCACTTACAAGAGTAGAACCTAGGTGGGGAGGGTAACATTCATTCCTCCCAACCACCCAAACTACATCCATTTGACAAAATGTGGTTCACCATTTGTTAGACGGCTACTCCACGGAAAATCCCAATACCTGATATTCAAACTGAATCAAGGTATGGCCAGCTCATCATTCACAACATTTATTACAAAGGGGCTCCACAAGAGCATCATGTCACTTACAAGAGTAGAACCAGGGTGGGGAGGGTAACATTCATTCCTCCCAACCACCCAAGCTACATCCATTTGACTTATAGAAAGAAATCTCAAATGACACAAACAAACAAATCTTCTTACTATACTCAACACCAAACTTATAAAAAAAATAATTATATATATTTTTTCTCTAATGTCGGGAGGAGACGATGAAAATAAAAGATTCTAAAAATTAAAAAATATAATGAATCAGGCTTCACACTGTTAGGGTTGACATTAGGAAGAAAAACTGATCCCATAAGCAAATCTAGGGAAGGACAAGATAGGCAACCAAACATTAGGGAATCAATGGCAGTGGAATTTTTTTTAGGTTTTTGTGCGAATCCGATGCTTGAAATGAAAGAAAAGGCGTGAAAAGCAAAACGGAAGACGTCGGGGTAGGTGCATATAGATGACACGTTTCGAACCCAGATACTATACTGAGACCAGGTACGTGGCGCTCCACAAATTCGCCTTGCTGTCACACAGGTGGTAGGCAACGTGTCGATCCGTTTCATTCCTTTTATTTACATGCCTTTAGACACCTCCGATACATTCGCCAGTTCGCTTCGAATTCGACTGTGAATTTTGTTGAGAGGAAGGCAAGAAAGAAAGAATTGGGAGAATTCTGCTTCAATGGCGCGTTCAACAGATCCTCTGGTAGTAGGAAGAGTGATAGGGGATGTTATTGATATGTTCGTGCCTTCTATGGACATGGCGGTTTACTATGGATCCAAGCAGGTCACTAATGGCTGCGAAATCAAGCCCTCTGCAACTGTGGACCGCCCAAATGTGCAAATAGCCGGCCGGCACTTCGACGACAGTCTCTATACCCTGGTACCCATTTTATGAATAATTTGTTCCAGCTGCCCTCATCTTTTCTTTCACAGAATGAATAGATAGTTTTGTTATCTTTATCAGCTTTCAGACACGGGTGTTATTCTCTGAATGCATGCATTTACATTGATCAGGTAATGACAGACCCAGATGCTCCTAGCCCTAGCGAACCGAACATGCGGGAATGGGTTCACTGGTATAATTCATTTCCCCCTTCTCCTCTTTTCAATTTATACACACAATACACAAGAATAGATCCTGTAATGAGAAAGATTGTAAGGTAGAGATCCTGTAATGAGAAAGATTGTAAGGTAGAGCTCCTAGGGTTCATTTATATCTCCAGTTTCAGTTTTCTTGAATTTGATATATCAGCCATTTGTTTTCAATTTTCTTGAATTTGATATATCAGCCAGCCATTGTGTTAAGCCAGAGATGCAAGCTCAAGCTTCACAACCTCTAAAAGTTCTTTAAATTCTCAACTGCATATTAGACTAGATTGGTTTGTGCAATATGCTAGTGTCTTTCTTGAATTTTGATATATCAGCCATTTGTTTTCAGTTTTCTTGAATATATATCAGCCATTTCTGTTAAGCCAGATATGCATGCTCAAGCTTCACAACCTCTAAAAGTTCTTTAAATTCTCAACTGCATATTAGACTAGATTGGTCTTGTGCAATATGCTAGTGTCTTTCTTGAATTTTGATATATCAGCCATTTGTTTTCAGTTTTCTTGAATATATACCAGCCATTTGTGTTAAGCCAGATATGCATGCTCAAGCTGACACAACCTCTAAAAGTTCTTTAAATTCTCAACTGCATACTAGACTAGATTGGTCTGTGCAATATGCTAGTGTCTACATATAATTACAGCTTGACTGGTTTAGATCGTGTGTGCTAGTGTCCATATTCAATGAACTCAGTGCTTACACATAATGCCACATACGGAACAGACGGAACAACCCCACTCCCACACAGAGTTGCCAGCCCTTCTTCTTCCTTCTTCTTTCTTTTGCTTTTCATTTACTCACCACTTCATTGCACATTTTTCACACTATTTTTATATGGATCATTGCACATTTGTCACACTATTTTTATATGGATCAATTATGCACTCACACAGAGTTGATGGATCACTCCCACCCCCTCTTCCAGTGCACTGTCCTAGCAATCCCGGCTGTAGAATGCACCGTTGTAAAAGTAGTATAGGCACCAGAAAGGTTAAAAGAAAATTTGGATGCCAAGACCTCCATGTCTTTGTGTTTTAAATTACTATCTAATAAATTATTCAGATTTGCACCTAGAGTTAATAGATTCAAGTGTAAAACAATGAGATCTGTGCCTAGCCCTAATAGATTCAAGTTTATTTGTTTCTTTACTGTAACACTAGATCTAATAAACATTCTGTTTACAGATAGAGTCAATTCATTCAAAGTTAAAATCAATATTATGTAATAAACATTTTCTTTGCACCAAGAGCTAATAGATTCAAGATTAGACCATTCAGGTTGGCACCTAAAGATTGAATAGATTGGCTAAGATGGTATCTTCTGGTTAAGATGATGGATGCATGCCTTTAATAAGATGGATGCATGCCTTGAATAGTTGCAGATAGAGTCAATTCATTCAAAGTTAAAGTCAATATTATGTAATAAACATTTTCTTTGCACCAAGAGCTAATAGATTCAAGATTAGAACATTCAGGTTGGCACCTAAAGACTGAATAGATTGGTTAAGATGGTATCTACTGGTTAAGATGATGGATGCATGCCTTGAATAGTTTGTTGGTTAAGATGGGATCTATGCTGGTTTATTACCTTATGGGAGTGAAGATGAATGCCTTGAATAGATTGGTTAAGGTGTGGGATCTATGCTGGTTTATTAGGTTAAGGAGTTAAGATGGATTCGTTGAATAGAATGGTTAAGTTGGGATCTATGCATAGTTGCTCTTTTGATTTTGGTATCTCTTTTTGATCAGATCATGTATTTAGGCTGGTTTCTTAGTTTTGGTTAAGAAAACTATACTCTAGTGTATTAGGTTAAGATGTTTTTCAGGCTCGGTTAAGATGAATCTGTTCTTAGTTTATTAGGTTTAAGGTGTTTTCTATTTCAGGCCTGGGGAAGATGAATCTATACTTGTCTATAAGATATTCTTAGTTTATTAGGTTTAAGATGTTTTCGGGAAGATGAATCTATGCTTGTCGATAAGATATTCTTAGTTTATTAGGTTTAAGATGTTTACTGGAAGATGAATCTATTCCAGTCTATTAGGTGAAATTTTTTTAATTAGTTAAAATGTATTTATATTCTAGTTTATTCTAGGTTAAGATGTTTTTCGTTTCCTTTTTAGATAAGATGAATCTATTTTTAGTTTTATTGGGTTAATTGAGATATACAACTTTCCTTAATACAAGGTTTAGATAGATTTATACCAGATTAGTTAGATTAAATTAGATTAAATGGAACAATGTAGGATTATAATGGGTTATTTACGGCTGTTTTTACATTCTGGACTGTAAACTGAAAAAATAATTGTCATTATTAATTTGTTGGTTTTCACAGACATATCTCTCCACATAGATTTATCTCCCCACCTGGGTTGGTTGTGGAGCACCTCGCTAATACTTTGTGAAATTATGACCAGTACTTATGTGAAATTATGACCAGAAGACCATAACCTTACTACTTTTGTTGTTGTTGTATCACTCAGGATAGTGACTGATGTTCCTGGAGCCACAGATGCTGCTCAAGGTATCTGCATGTTATTTATTGATGTTAACGCGATTTTCTGCCTTCTAATAGCGTGTTGATGTTACGCTATTTTCTGCCTTCTCATAGTGTGTTGATCTGTAACAACTAGTGATTGTTTGGATGCTGAATTTCAGGGAGGGAGATATTGCCATACATGGGTCCGAGGCCACCAATTGGCATTCACAGATACATCTTCGTTCTCTTCAAACAGTCCGGTCCCATGGTGATGACAATGCCTCCTCAGGCTCGCAACAATTTCAGCACTAGGGCGTTTGCTTCACAGCATGGTCTCGGTCTTCCTGTTTCTGCAACTTATTTCAATGCCCAGAAGGAGCCCGGAACTAGAAAGCGTTAATTAGCTGCTTCTGCTACTTGTAGTTCAATAGTAATCAGAACCCTATTGATAAGATACTAATATAATATAATTCTATATGCTATAATCTAGAGGGGAGCAACTGTTCTAAATATCTACTCTCTCACCATAGTTGAAATGAAAGCCGGGAGAGAAGGGGAGATTGTTCAAGGATTCTGCATGTTATAGTTGGGAGATATGCAATCGAGTCTCAATGGCAGCTGCCTAGCTTTTGGTTTGTTCGCTCTATAAAACACATCAATATAGATATGAATATGGACGATGGCATGAGCTTGAGGCCATCTTTATATTGCAGGTCGGCAATAGGCTGCAGTTGGATGTGAAGCTGCAGTTTGTATATAAAGGAGGAGAAACATGCAGTGATAATATAGATAGATAGATAGATGAATTGCTGGTGTGTCATGTTTGTCTCTGTGTGTTCACTCAATAAAGTTGTAACGAGAGATTAAAAAAAATGAAGTTAAAAATGAATGTTGTATTGTTCAATATGTTTGTTGGTAACTCAAATAGTATCTTTTGTTAAAAAGTGTATCTGTATTTGTAATGGGTTGTCTATTTTTAATGGATTTTTTTCTCCCATTCTTCGAACTTTAAAAATGAGATCTTGAACTTGGGATTCTGCCCTGTTTTTTTGAGCAAGTTATGTGTGGATTGAACCAACCTATGGAGATGCTATATATTTGAATAGAGAGAATTGCACTTAAGCCTAATTGGGAGTCATCAATCATTCCTTCAAGTAAAAAAATGGGTTTGGTCCCAAGTTTTGAAGGCATTTTCTTACCCACTTTCATAGATTTACCTACCATTGATAGATTTACCTGCCAAAGAATGAATTTGAGCTTTCATGTTGATGTTAAGTTTTGAAGACGTATTTGAGCTTTCATGTTGATGTTAAGTTTTGAAGACGTTTCCTTATCCATATTGATAAATTTTCCCACCACTTGTGAGCTTTCATGTCTAGATTTACCTACCATTGATAGATTTACCTGCCAAAGAATGAATTTGAGCTTTCATGTTGATGTTAAGTTTTGAAGATGTTTCCTTATCCATATTGATAAATTTTCCTACCAAAGAATAACTTGTGAGCTTTCATGTCTTGTCCACTTTGGGTTTGGAACACTTTCTTATCCACTTTGAAAAACTTCCTACCAAACAACGACTTTGAGCTTTCATATTTTGTCCACTAGTCATAGTGACTTTGAGCTTTTATATTTTGTCCTCACATTTTTGAAAAGGCTTGGATTGATGGTCACAACTTTCTGTTGTTCCAACTGCATTCATTCCTCACATAATTGATCCTCATAAAAGGGTATATCAATAAAGCGTTGGAATCCATGTCAGCGTTTTCCAAGTTGGAAAGATTGAAAATGAAATGAAAAGATGGCCTAGTATTGGAAAGATTGGAATTGACAATAAAAAGACTGAAATTGACATGAAGCAATCGAATCTTTGACCAAAAACTTTGGGTAATGTCAAGTATCATTTGATGACCAATAACGATGATTAACATAGTAATGTGAATTATTATCACCTATAATAATCTTAATTATTATGTTGACTTGGGATGATTAAGATTGTAATGTGAATCATTGTCACCCATATAATCTTAATTATTATGTTAGCCGTTAAACTTTTGACTTAAATCTTAATTATTTTGTTAGCTGTTTTGAAATTGAAGCTTTGACTTTATCGTGCTCGGGATCGGGACCCAAAAAAACACCACCTCTTAAAAACAGTTTTTGTTACATAAGAAACAAAATATGAAGTAGGAGGTGTCTATATTATCATTATATAATATAGCGTAGCCATCGAAAACAGTCACAAGTTCAAAGCATCAATTTTTATTATTATATATTATTATTATAAGTTTCTTTATTTTATTTGGTTGTCCTGGAAATTAAGATTTTAATTATATATATTATAGTTACTCTCTCATATTTGTTTTTATTTCATTCAAGTTTATTGGTGTTATATTGTTTTGTTTTGGGAATTGGTTCCTTCGGATGTGTTTTATCATTTTAATTTATTAGTTTAATATTTGTGTCCTTGAACCCGTGACCCGTCACTAGTTTAATATGTGTCCTTGGACCCCCGGCCCCGTCATTGTGGTGGGTTGGTAACGATCGAGAACGACGAGGATAATGACAAGGACATGGCGTTGGGTGGCGACGATCGAGAACGACGAGGATGATGACAAGGACATGGCGGTGGGGGNGTGGGTTGGTAACGATCGAGAACGACGAGGATAATGACAAGGACATGGCGTTGGGTGGCGACGATCGAGAACGACGAGGATGATGACAAGGACATGGCGGTGGGGTGATCGAGAATGACGAGGATGATGACAAGGACAAGGATGTGGTGACAAGGACAAGGATGTAGGTGAAGTTGGTGGGGATAGGTTAATGAGGATGGCAATGAGGAAACAAGGATGAAACAAGAATGAGGAGGATGACAATGAGGAAACGAGGATGAAACAAGGATAAGGAGGATTAGAGATGAAACACGAATGAGGAGGATGACAATGAGGAATCATTGAGGAGGATTGACGATTATAATGATGGGCGAAGATGGAGGATGGAGATGACATGGATGGTGAAAAAACAAAGAAAAGAAGACGGAGATGACTTGGATGACTAGGATGGGGATGACTTGGAAGATGATGATGATGACTAAGAATAGAAAGAAGCATGGAGAGGAATGACAACAAGGATTAGGGTTATGGTGATGACGAGGATTAGGTTTATGGTGGGTGATGACGAGACTAGGATGGGATGATTGGGAAGATGATGATTAGGATGGGATGACTGGGAAGATGATGATGATGGGATGACTTGGAAGATGAGGATTAGGTTTATGGTGGGTGATGACGAGACTAGGATGGGATGACTGGGAAGATGATGATGGCTAAGAATAGAAAGAAGCATGGAGAGGAATGACAACAAGGATTAGGGTTATGACTAAGAATAGAAAGAAGCATGGAGAGGAATGACAACAAGGATTAGGGTTATGGTGATGACGTGGATTAGGTTTATGATGGGTGATGACGAGACTAGGATGGGATGACTTGGAAGATGATGATGACGACTAAGAATAGAAAGAAGCATGGAGAGGAATGACAACAAGGATTAGGGTTATGATGATGACGAGGATTAGGTTTATGATGGGTGATGACAATGAGTCGATGAGGATTGAGAACTACAATGATGAAGATGATCATGCCAATAAGGATGAGGAAGAGGAGCATGATGATGGTTCTATACTGATATGTTTTTAATAAATTGAAAATGAAATTGAATAGTATTATTATTGCATTATATTTTGCTTATGTTTTGAATAAATTGAAAATGAAATTGATGTTAAGTAGTGTTGGTAATGGATTAAGATTAACTGGATTAACTTTGGTTTATTGGACTTATAGAATGCTAAAGTTTATTGGACTTATAGAATGCTAGTAGTGTTGGTCATGGATTAAGACCAACTTTGATCTATTGAACCCATAATATTAAAAATAATAATCTTAATTGTTTATGTCTTGAATAATTGGTAAATAAAAATATTCAATTCTCTTTTTATTATTAGAATTTAGATTCATTTTAATTCTGGTTCTACCATGCACCAAGAGTGACAGGGGTCAAATCCCTTTATTAGTGTAAACCAAAGTGTTAGCCTTAAGGGATTTGATTCCTCACCATGCTTGTTACAGCTGGAGCTTAAAATGGATGTAGTTAAGATAGATTTATGTTGGTGTTAATGTCACATGTTAGAGGTGGAGCTTAAAATGGATGTAGTTAAGATAGATTGATGTTGGTGTTAATGTCGCATAATAAGGTAACATTTAACTTATTGCATTATTACATCTAGATTAATTCTCTATATCCAACATAAAAAAGCTTAAAATAATGAAAATTTACTAAATATTTATTTTAAAATATTAAATATGTATATATTTGTGCATTTTTTAAAATTTAAGAATATATTATTGGATCTCTTATTAAACAACTAAGTTTAAATATTTTAAAATTTAATTATTTAAATTAAATATTTAAAATTATTCACTATTTTATATCAGAAAATTGCATATTTATTTTGAATGAATTTTAAATATTTAATTACAAATTACATTAAAATGCCATCCTAAAATAAAAATAACTCTACATTTAAAACTTTATGTTATGAAACCTGCATAAAATAAAAATAAATCCACATTTAAAACACTATGTGATGAAATCTGTACGTGCTTAGTTTTATATTTAATTTATATTTATTTTTTAAAACTTGGAACCTTAGTTTGATATTTATTTTAATTTTGTTTTTTAGAGCCTACATTTGTCATGCCAGCATTATAGATGTGACAAATCTCACTCACTTAGGATGTAGAAAGCGCCTATTCAATAATAAATATGTAGAGAATTTTGTTGTGAATTTAATTGTTATCATATCAAATCACAACAAACACACATAATTGATATGAAGTAGTAAGTTTCAAATAAAGATATATAAATAGTTGTTGAATTCATGTGATATATTTATTAAAGTTTAAATTGAAATTCAATATATAGTTATATATATACATTGTACAATTTAGTTAATTTAAATTTGGATTTGACTTGTTCTTGGTTTTATAATTTTTTTTTTTAGCAATTTTAAGAACCGACATATAATAGAGTGACACATCTCACTCACTTATGCTTTCTTACTTTGACTGTAAAAAGAGCCTCTTATTATGAAAATTATCTTATTATTATGGAAATTAATAAGTTTTGAAGTTCAATGTTATTTCAAATGCCTTGTGGGTTTCATCCTTTATTTATGTTTCATAGATTTTTATAAGGTGTTTTAAATCTTGGCTTCATGGAAATTTGTTCTCATCTTTGCCATATTTATTTATGCTAAAAAAATATAAGATAAAAATGATATATTTTATTTATGCTAAAAATCATATAAGATGAAAAGAATGAAGATCACTTTCTCTTTTCTTGGAATGCTACCTACAAAGACACTAAGTGGAGTTTTAAAAATGTTTATGATTAAAACAACTCCATAGTTTATTAACTCATCAAAATCAAAGAAATATCAAAATTCAAATTTTGAGAAGATTTATGGCAAAACCAACTCCATAGTTTATTAACTTATATCAAAATTAAGGAAAGTCAAATTTAATTTCCACATTATTTGATAATAGAAACAATGAACTTGATAAATTTTAAAGTAATTGATTTAAGTTTTTATGATGATGATCATCATTATTACTCAGTTCTAGTTTGTAATCCACACTACCCCAGTTTGTAATCCACACTACCCTTACACAGGTGCACAAGCTATTTGAGGTTTGAACCCATGACATTGCAAGGAGTGCACCTTAATAGTGCACCCTATTGCCAATTGGTCTATACCTTGGGACTATGTATTGTTTGATTGTTATGATTAAGAGATTATGTAGATTTGATTTTTATGATTAACAAGTTATGGAGTTGGGTTTTATTACAAATGTATTGAAAGTTATATAAATGTCTTTGTAGATCAAGGATTATGTGATGCCCCATATTTTGACTTTGACAACTAAATAACATAATGACTTGTTTTGTATTTCTTTGTTTACTATTTTATGAATTCAACTCTTCTAAAATAACTATATTTGTAGATTTATGGACCTACTTATATGTAGAATTTAATTTATTTTTTATGTTAATGATGAAAGTCGTGGGATTTAATTCTAGCATGAAAATCAAAATGGAAGATTATGGTACATGGATACTAGTTTAAGCAATATTTAAATGAATAGATGGGTGTCATGCAAATGATAAATAAATTTGTTTGTTTGTTTTTATATGATCAACAAGTTGGGTTTTATTACAAATAATTGAGATGTTAGATGTAATTTCTTTGTAGGTCAATAATTATGTAATGCCCCATATTTTGACTTTAGCAACTAAATAACATTATGACATGTTTTGTAGTTCTTTGTTTATTATATGTTGAATTCAACTCAACATAGAGAACTATATTTGTGGATATATGAACCTATCTATATGTTGAATTTAATGTTTTTTTATGTTATTAATTATTAAAGTTGTGGGATTTCCTTCCACCATGCAAATTCAAATGGGAAATTGTGGTACATGGATATGAATTTAAGTTATATTTAAATAAATAAATAAGTGTCTTACACAACTTGATTACATTATTTATCAATTGATAACTTGGTAATTTATTGAAAAAAATACATGATTATGCATGATCTTAAGTTTTGATAGACTCACCCATAAGTTAGAGGGGCTAAATAATAAACAAATAAATAGAAAATGTTATACTATGAAATATTAATTAGCAAGTTAAGTATTGGTTCAATACATTGCTATGATATGTCGACCACTACAATTTTTCATAGCAAACATGGTTGCCAAACTGAGCATTTAATGACGTAACTCTAAGAACAAAAAAACAACACAATATGATTATTAACAAGGTATTAACCCTAATTCCATTAAAAGGGGTGGAGGTATTACCCACTATTTATCCTCTAAAATCTAGAGTCGTGGGAGGGCCGTGTTTAGCCATGCTCCCTAAGATGAGTGATGGAAACTACCAATTTCCTATTGGGAAATAAGGTAGATGCAATATATACTTCTGCTTATGGGTTATATTTTGGGTTAGGCCAATATAGTTGATGGTACAATATTATTCCAGTGGAAGAAATGATAGATTGCAAAAAGATGGAAGTAAGTTAGGGATGAAGGGTGAGTTAGAGTAGTTATTGACGTTGTTTAGAAATAGGTATGTCATCTTAGTTTGGTTCTTGGCTTCTTTTGTGTTTAAATAATTCTCAACACATTCACTATAATATTAGTACAATGTTTAATTTGCACTGGATTATTGTGGCTTAGTTGGCAAAATGGTGGATGCTATGTTTATTTTATTACTATCTTGCATGTTTGTCTACGATCATACAAGAACTATGTGTTAGAGGTGATGATGATTATCATTAGTACACATGCAATATATGTGTAAGCTAGTTACATGTGCATACTTTGCATGCATACACTAGTGCCTTTCTATATATTAGTAATTAAAATGACATTGTTAATGGTTGATGCCCGTAGGGTAGCAATGAAGGTTAATTGTATGATCATGTTTCAACTTTCATTTGAGATTAATTTACTTGCTTTTAGAATTAAAGTATATTTAATATTAAAAGATAAAATTGCATTTCATTAGGAATTTAGCTTTATTTCAAAAGAAGATATAAGATTTTGTAACCTATCGAGATTTGATTTGTTTTAAATTTGATTTTATCTTGCCAAGTGGGTTGTTAAGTTTTTTTAATTCAAGGTAGGTGAATTAATATTTTATTATATTTTGAACTTCCTATGTCCCTTCTCAAAGGTTTAGGAAGGAAATGGAAAATTGCATAAAAGGGATTTTGGGAGATGGGTTATGGATTCTTTCTTTTTAGATAATTATCATTGGAGAGGGGAAAAATTTGAATGGAGGAAAACTAAACATTGGAACCTTGAACTAGAACCTTGAGCTTGGAAACTTGGGTGTGGTTACAATTGTTGTTGTTGTTGTTGTTAGTGTTGTGGGCATGGAAGGCTAGGAAACCCATAGGTTTCCTAGATATAGACAATCATAGATAACCTACAAGTTGGTTGGGAGGATTAATCACATTTTGGGTAACCCTTGATTAATCAAATAGCTAAGGATTGGATTTCTAATTCAAATAGTTTATTTGAGGTAGTATACTATTTCATTCTTTTCTTTAGCTTAGTTCCAATTAAATTACAAAAAATAACTAGAACGAATTAGTTGTATCAAATGTAGTTGGTATTAAGATATGTTGTGAGATTAATAGTAGGAAAACAAATAAATAAAAAGTATTTTGAACTTAGAACTTATGCTGAAAGAAATTTGGATATGTTGAATCATAAAAATAGAGTCATGCTTACAACAATAATGAATTAGATTNAGAGAGAGAGAGAGAGAGAGAGAGAGAGAGAGAGAGAGAGAGAGATCCTAAAAACCTTCAGTTTTAGGGTTTCTATTCTCATACATACATACATACATATTTTCTTTGGAAAATAATACTTAATCACAAAGTGAGTACATAGGCGGCCCCATTAGGAAATAGTCATTATAATTACTCAACAACCTAATCATCATTACATTCATTACAATTGGCTCACTAAGAGCATGCGTCCAACATGATTTGAATCCAGGTTGAGAGCGCAACAACAACGGTTCCCGACCATCTGAGCTACGCCTTATGGACACACACACACACACACTAATAATAATGATAATACACAACAAAAATAAATTTGTGAATATTGACAATGATGGTCAAATTATCAAGCTTACTTTACCATTGATTAAATTGATTACTAACTTGGAATCTTCTAGAATTTGGATTCTTAAATATTCTCCTTATAGTAAGCCTCAACCACATCTACAAAGTTCATTTCCACCCAGTTGTTTGACTGTTATCCCAAAGAAACTTCATAAAAAAACGTGATTTTCACCAAGTAATAAAAATCCACCTACCCCCACATTTCTAGGTTTTCCTCAATAAGTTCCATAAAAAACATGCAATGGATCTATCTTTATTTGGATTTCCAATTACTCTTGGAAGATTTTTTGGTGTGGGTTTTCATACTCCCCTATATGTCCTTAATTTGATGAATAAAGTGAAGGGGAGGAATTTCCTTGTTCACAAACTATGTTTCATTTCTGGTAATGTAGCGTGTGTTAAGTTCCATAAAAAATATGCAATGGATCTATCTTTATTTGGATTTCCAATTACTCTTGGAATATTTTTTGGTGTGGGTTTTCATACTCCCCTATACGTCCTTAATTTGATGAATAAAGTGAAGGGGAGGAATTTCCTTGTTCACAAACTATGTTTCATTTCTGGCAATGTAGCGTGTGTTTGCAACGCACCTATGCCAAAAGACATCAACTAAGGGTTGTGCAGACCTAACATAGTATACAATAGAACGAGAGCCCACACACGTTTTTTTTTTTTTTAAAGGCCACATTTAGTATTTTTTACCTCCGTTTTGAAAAATGGTGATACTAGTGTCACCCCTTTTGGGAGGGGCCTAAAATTACAACTTTTTGGTAACTGCAGGTGGTGTCGTTGCAACCAAAACCCTAAATCAACCCTTGGATTGAATAGTGAGCCTCACCCTCATTTTTATTCAAGGTTAAAATTTAAAATAAACACTTAAAAAAAAAATTAAATTATTTAAAAAAAAGATAAAAAAAATTATAGGAAAAAAAACAAATTAAAATATTTTTTTTTAAATTACAACATTATACAATTTATAAACAAAACTATAAAATTTATAAACACAAAATTAAAATAAAAATGAAAAAAAAATCAAAATATAACAACTTTTTTTAAAATTAAAAAATTTAGTTATTTTTTTTTAGAAAAAATTGAAAAATTTTCAAAAAAAATTCTATAAAATTTAACTTTTTTTAATAAAGATTTTAAATTAAAAAAAACAAACTTACATTATTATTATTATTATTATTATTATAACAAAAACAAAACAAAACCCTACCTCACTTGTCCCCCTTCCCCACACACCCCCTCCAACAACAAAGGAGTATTTTCTTCCAAATCAGATTGCATAACTACATTTGTTCCCTAGATCCTCTGTAAACATGACCTTATTTCCTAGATGTGCAATACATATTCTTGAATAATTTTTTATATAAACAATGCATCTTCCCCTCATCAACCTTATGGAGCTATGTTGAATTCTTTGTAGATAATGATCCCAATTATCAAATTCATCTCCTTGTAGATCAAAACTGTTTTTCTTTTTTCCATCCGTATTGCCATATTCTAGTAAGATCAAGGTCTATTGCATCTCTTAAATGATTAATGTATTGCATGCTTAATGTGGTGATTAAAGTCATTAATATTTTATGTTATCTAGCGCATTCAACCCATAATTTTAGTTTTTATTGTCCTCTTCTTTCTTTATCCCCATTTATAATTCTTTGTGCTATTTCATTCCTCACTAGAGGGGTAGAGGGGAAGATTTGACAAGATCCTTTTAGAATATGGAGGGTTTCATTATAGATTTCATTGAGAGTTTGATCTACTCTTGATAGGATAAGGTTTAATGTATTTCTGAAACATTACTGTGTTCCATAGTCCTTCATGATCATGGAAACTCTAGAAAGTATTTGATGTCAGGTTTTGTCTAAAATAATGAATATTATTTAATCATGAACCTCCATATTCTTTTGGTTGGGTTATCTTTCTCCATTTGATCAATGTAATTCTATTTTTTTCCCTTTTTCTGTATTTCTTATTCAAAAGAAATAAAACAAATTTTCCTATTTTTTTATAACTTGTTTTTGGGGATATATGTTAGTGAAGCTAGTGGACAATAACAACTTCAAGTATTGAATTCAACAAGGTCAACCTACCTCCTTTAGATAACCATAAATAACATTAGTTTGACATTGTTTTTTCTATCTTACCATACAACTAGTTCCACTTTGAATTTATAGTTGTTTGGTTTAATCATGAACACCAAATATTTGACCATGTTATAAAACAAGTAGAAATATTAATGGAAAATTTAGGGCCAACATGCTTTCATAATTCTATGGTAGACTAGATTAAACAAGGTTGAGGATTTATGGGTATTCACTTAAATTCTAGACAATAGCAATCTATTATCTACTTATATTTATTAGTTTGTCTTATAGAATTAGTTCTAGAAAAAATAACATCATCAACAAATAGTAAATGAAATACAGTTAGATACTTTCTAACTTTGATCCTTTTATAAGTCCTCTTTTATATTCACTTATAACCCTACTTAAACCTTTATCAAATAAAAGAGAAAATAATTGAGAATTAGGGAGTCCATGCCTAAGACTCTTTGAAGGGGTAACAAAATTAGATGAGGAACTATTAATCAACATTGCAAATGAAATTCATGACAAACAATCCATAATTCAATCCACTCTTTGTAGAATCATATCATTGTGGATGAGCATTAACCTTCAATATAAAGAAGCTATCTTATGCCTTAGATAAATCCAACTTTTGAGCCATACAAATTAACCATGGAAAGCATATTATTAATTTTAATCATATGAAAATGTTCTTAATCCACCCCCATGATAGTGTGTGTGTGTGTGTCTTCCATATAAAAAAAAACCATTTTTGCAAGATGGATTCATAAAAAAACCGTATTTAACTTTTTTGCAATAATTTAAGGTAATTATTTTCTACACTAAATTGCACAAAGATATTCGCTAAATTCTTGGAAGGTATAAGGGTTATCCTTCTTTGCGATGAGTGTAATAAAGGTATAGTTGATGGTTCCTAATATCATATTAGAAGTATTAGAATATTCCACCACCCTTAATAGGTCCTCCTTCATTGAGGCATGAATCCCCAAACAAATCTCCATTGGCCACCAAATAGGGTTTGCACTTTGTCTTTTTTGAAAATATTGCAACATGATTTTAATTTCTCCTCTAGTTACCTCTATATTCATTTATCTCCTATTTAATGATCTTGGGAAAGAAATACGTCAAATTGATTATCTCCCTTATATTATCCTTAGGAATATCTTGATAAATATTTTGTAAGTGGGATACCCTAGTCTTTCTTATCCCTAAGAATGTTCTTACTTTAGTTCCATCCTCCTTTCCCATTTCCCATATTGTATTGATGTGTGTTGGATCGCTTCAACGAACCTAGGTTCAATCTTTAGAATGACCAGTAAAAACCAAGGCACCGACCTGACAGAGCATAACCCTATTGGAAACACCTATGACGCAAGTGAAGTCTCACCTGAGATACCTATAGGGACTACAGGAACCAATATTCAACAGTGATAGAAGGGTATCTCTCCATGGCATAACTTGACAGACTACCCGAGGATGCATATTAGGGAACAATCATCGACAAATAACAACAACATATAAAACATATCGATCTAAATCACATCTACCATATTTTCAACACCATTATTCCATTTTAGCATTAGTATTATCAGTCACATCAAAATCACAAATATTCAGACATAAAATAAACATACACCATTGACACAAACGTTTTAACATGGAAACCCATACAGGAAAAAACCACAAAAGTTCTATTCATCTAGCATAAGTTATGTCTTGAACGCTTTAGTCTGCACACACAGCCTACATACTTGTTCATTAAAATTCCATTACACTATGTCCTCACACACAACTTGCAGATCGACATTACATACCCTTCACGACTCTTATTCTTCATTTGCACTACAACATACAAAATTACAGATGCTCTCAACACTTACTCTCGACCAACCAAAACATCTTACAACTACAACTTACCAAGATCAACCAAGATCAACCTATTCAAGAATCCTCTTTACATTTATATCGACTCTAACAACCAAGTTTACATCCCGCGCCCACTACCCAAAGTGGACAACTATTCCAATTAACTCACCCCTTATATTTGATGTTTCACCAAAAACAGGCCAAAATTATGGATTTGACCCATTCTCTCTTCGCTCCATCGTAGCCTTATTTTTTCAGTTTTTTTCTTTAGATTTGATTAGATTATCTAGTATCTTTATCTAAAAGAATAACAAGTACATCAAGATGCATAAGATCTAAAATATACATGAGACACAAATATTTTCACCGGGGAAACCATAAAGGAGAAAACCCTACAAACTTCGTCAGAATAGTAAGATGATCAAAAGCAGTAATAAGAAGTATTCAATAGGCATCTATCTCTCCTCCTTTGTCTCTCTCTCTCTCTCATGCAAACTTGAGAGTGTGGTGTGTATAAATGAGGGAGAGATCCTCCCTATTTATACCCTTTCAAGTCACTGACCAAAAATAATACTGGGGCCCACATGTCTTCCCTAACAAGGATGACTTCTCCTAGAGAGACTCCAAATACACATTACATGATGTCAGACTGAGGACTATTGCACTGAAATACAATGGAGATTGTAGCTCAAGGTCTAGATACAATTAAGACACATCACAAGGTGGTAAACACATCCCAAATGGGGGTACAACAACATACAATGATAATATACATCACAATATCTTCTGAAGTTACAAATACATCAACACTCCCTCTTAAATCAGAAGGTATTCTCTCTCTTCATAGTCATCAACACATTCGGTCAAGTCTTCATCAAAGAGTCATCATCACAGATTCATACTAGTCATCATCATAAATGCTCCCATCATCTTCTTATTATTGATCATCGAACGATACTATCTATCATCAAAAGTTTCTACAAATCCAACCATCTCTCATCTGGGTGTAGGCCTAGTCCTCATCCAGGTCTTCATCAAATTTCAAGAAATCCATCTCATAGGAATGATTCAAGACCTTCTTTACATTTCCACGAAAATAACCTACGTCTCCTACCTTCATCTTGTCGTATCCAAATCATCTCTTTTGTCCTGTACAAAACAAACAAAGAACAAAGCTTTAGATGCAGATCACTTGCGTTCCTTCACCATAATAATAAGCCAAGATGATTTTCACATCATTAAGACAACATGCAGCTTCTACTATGCGAGAATCGCCTAGGAGCACACTCAGTGCATTAAGTCTCTGCACGATCAACCTGCTTTCTATCAGTAGAACCACCTAGGTGCACCGCTTGTGCTTCATGACCTTATCATCTCAACATGGGAACACACACACACACACACACACACACACACATATATATATGTAAGGACAAATTTTGACCAAACAACCTGCTACATCATGACCTTTTATATTCTCTAGTCAACCTCAAGGACTTATTACATATGAACAACCTACATCCATGATATTTTACATTTAGAAAACCTTCGAGGCGTATTACATCCAAGTAACCTACGTACCACGCTAGGTCTCATTTTACACTCAGATATCCCACAAGAATTTTTACATTCGAGTAACCTACGTACCATGTCAGGTCTCATTTTACACTCAAATAACATGTCACAGGATGGATTATGTCCAAGTATAACTTGCGAGCTTTGCCAGGAATTATTACATTTGAGGACAACCTACAAGACTGATTATGTCTGAGCATCCTACTTCACCAGGATTTTTCTCGCTTGGAAAACCTGTCACATTTCCCTTGTGATATATCATGCATCAACTATTTCTAGCATATAACACATCAGGATTGATTACATCCAAGGATAACCTCCGAGCTTCTCTAGGACTTATCCAAGGATAACCTACATGACTGATTGAAAGGCAGAAGGAAAAGGTAAGGTTAATAAGGGTAGTAATTCAAGGGTCAGAGGTAAGAGGGCTGAACGTCTAAGCAACCTACGAACTTCACCAGGATGTTACGCTTAGAAGACCTATCTCTTTATCTATGCTAGAATACATCACTCCCTCTTTCAAGGGATCTCGATTTGGATCGTACCAAGTATTTCTATGAATTAATCAACCTTCACTCTTGCTAGAGGATTGGTCAACACATCGGCTATCTGCTCCTTTGTTTCCATGTACTGGTGCTTCATTGCTCCTCTATGCACCATATCGTTGATATAGTGGAACTTGATATCGATGTGCTTCAAATTTTCATGGAACGCTACGTTTTTTTACAGCTTCACGCAACTCTAATTATCGCAGAAGATACAAGTCACATGAAACTGGAGATCAAATAAGGAATATCAGAATGTATTTCAAGATCCAAACATAGTACCTCTACATTTCTAGGTAAAATACTCCATTGAACTTGTTCCTGTTCTTAATTACCTAATGCATCTGTTTACAGAAGATCCATTATCGAGAATGAATATATTGATAAACAAATTAAGTATTTGATGAATAAATTTCACATCCGACCCAAATCCTCTCCTTGTGGAATTCCAGTCTTCCTCGTTCCAAATAAAGACGGGACTTGGCGCATGTGCATCGACTATCGAGACCTCAACAAGATTTCGATGAAGAACATATACCCTCTTCCTAGGATAGACAAACTCATCAAATATCTAAAAGGTGCTAAGTTATTTACTAAGCTCGACCTCAAGTCAAGATACCATCAAATTCTAATCGAGCCCACCAATGTATGGAAAAATGCTTTCAAAACCAAGGAAGGATTGTTTGAATGGTTAATCATGCCTTTCGAATTAACCAATGCACCTACAACCTTCATGAGCTATATGGATGACATTCTCCGACCTTTCATTGGAAAGTGTGTCATTGTCTATCTAGATGATATATTGATTCTCAGCCGATCATGGGAAGAACATGCCAGATGACTTCGACAAGTCCTTGACACTCTTTGATAACATTGACTCTATTAGAACATGAACAAATGCTCATTTGTGATGAATAACATCCAATATTTGGGGTATGTAATCGAATCTACAGGAATTCACATCGACCCAAACAAAGTACAAATCCTCAAAGAATTTCCCATTCCTCAAAAAATTCATGAACTAAGATTTTTTCTTGGTTTGGATAATTTTTATCGACGGTTCATACTCGAATTAAGACACATAGCCTGGCCTTTCAATTAGTTGACGAAGGGAAATGGGAAAACTGTTGTCAAATGGAAATCATCACAACATTAAGATTTTGAGCAACTCAAACACAAGCTTTGTACTACACCAGTACTTGTGTTACCTAATTTGCACCAGCCTCTTGAGATTAATACAAACACAACAAACTATGCTTTGGGTGCAGTGATCACTCAGTTTGGTCACCCCTTCGCTTTTCATTCTGAAATTTTCAACGATACCGACAGAAGGTATTCTCTGTATGAAAAGGAACTATATTCCATTTTGAAATACCTTATGAAATGGATACATTACATCTTTGGTAAGGAAACAATCATCCTTACAGACCACAAGTCCTTACAGTTCGCCCCATCCCAGTCGAAGTTAGAAACAACTCAAAAACCCAATTGGATTAATTACCTACAACAATTTTAGCTGGTAATTAAGTATCATAAAGGTAAATTTAATGCCACAACCTATTGCCTCAGTGGGCCACCCATTACTCTACTTTTTACAGTGACAAGTATGCATGGTTATGACACCACTACTCAGCCTCAATTGTATTCGATAGACTGTAAATTTTTTGCAATTTATCGACAGCTTCAGAAAGACACATTGTCTACTACCGACTACTTCCTGAAAGATACCTTTCTATCCAAGATTTGATAGTTTTGTGTGCCAACAGGTGAGCAACAACAAAATCTCATTTGGGACACGCACTACAACAAGACTACAAGACATTTTGGAGTAGCAAAAATCCTTGCCATCCTCCAAAAGTGTTTTTATTGGCCTTCACTTAAATATGACATTAGCAGGTACATTCGATCATGAGTGTTTTGTGCCATTGATAAAACGTCGAGTTGACGATAAGAATTTTACACTCCTTTTCCAGTACCTAGTTGACCATGGTAATCTATTTCTATGGACTAATTGACGGGATATCCTACTACCAAACATCAGCATGACACATTCTTAGTAGTACTCGACAGATTTCCCAAGATGGATATTCTTATTCCATGCAAGAAGACTATGAAAACACAACAAAATGCTCAACTCTTCTTCAGACATGTTTGGAAACATTGTGTCCTTTTAACAACCATCATTTCCGACAAATATGTCATATTTGTCAGCATCTTTTGGAAGACTCTTTGGAAATAAATCGACATGAGAATATCTTTGTCGACAACTTTCCATCCTAAGAAAGATGGACAGACGGAAGTTGTGAATTGCTTGGTAGTACAACTGGTTCGCATGTACAAATACAAGCATTGTTGGACATGGGATGAAAGTCTCCCATACATACAACACCGTTATAATCGTGCTCATCACATCTCTACGGGAAAGAGTCCATTCAATATATGTTAAGGATTTCAACCCTCATCGCCCATCGACTTGATCATTTCATCAACATAGTCGAACAAAACCTACTCCAACCGATGAGAATTTGAAAAAGAATTAAAGTTTTGAGACTGAATCCATAAAATCCAGAAACAAGCATAGGACATGTTGCAATGAGCTAATGTGAAAGCTAAGTCCCGACACGATAAGCACTATACTCCTCATTCATTTAAAATTGGGGATCAAGTTTGATTGCATGTCAATAAGGAATGCTTCATTAGTCCATTCAGAAAGTTGAAGCCTTTGCGATATGGTCCGTACAATATCCTTAAGCAGATTGGAAAAAATGTTTTCTAGCTCAACATTCCTTCATGCTTGGGTATACATCCAATATTTACTGTAGATCTACTTCGACCATACCATGCACCACCGTTGGAACAAAACAACTTACAAAAAATAGAACCCAAAGAAATCCATCCAAATGTTCAGGAGCCTCTTCCTTGTGACACCATCGTGGGACAACGCATAT
This sequence comes from Pseudotsuga menziesii, assembly GCA_001517045.1. NCBI lineage: Eukaryota > Viridiplantae > Streptophyta > Pinopsida > Pinales > Pinaceae > Pseudotsuga > Pseudotsuga menziesii. The sequence goes on along the minus strand of LPNX010778360.1, from coordinate 457,124 downwards.
GTAATACAAGGGTGAACGTAATTCCCTTGTTTAAGGTAGATAAAGCCAGATAGATCCCAGAACAAGGAAAGTGGTACTTTGCTACTGAACTCACCAATAAGTTTCCTCATCTGAATGAGAAAACAATGGGATCATTGTTTCTTAAGGAAGGAAGAATGATCCACCCAATAGTTGGCATGTTTGTCGACTTCGCCAGGTTCAATATAGAATTCGACATGTCTGAACCTAGACACAACCTTGAAAAATTTATAAGCACCTCAACACTAGTATCTCGACATGACTGACATATTATCTCTCTGTCTTTAATTCATCTGTAATGGTTGAGCTTCCGAACCATTCCAAATTCTTTGTAACTGAACGTAACGGGTAGACACCCAAACATCTCAGCACTATATATAAATATGTACACTATTTTAATATACAAGAAAGTAATAGAGCATATATTTAACAACAGATATTGGTTCAAACTCTTTCATGTTGTCTGTGTGTATATGATTCTATGTGTGTAGTGTATTTCCTCCTTTTCCTATTTTAATATGATTCTTGCATAATAGTTCTCAATTCATTCAATGAAACTGTTGTTGCACATTGCGCGCCTAAGAACCTGTATCATTAATAATCCACCCAACAGTTGGCATGTTTTTCGAGTTCGGTAGGTTCAACATCGACTTTGACAAGTCCAAACCTCGATAGGTTTAGCACATTGACATGCATCATCGACACACACATCTTGAGATGACTACGACATATTGTCTCTCTGACTTCCAATACTCTGTAATGGTTGAGCTTCCAAACCATTCCAAATTCTTTGTAACTAAACGTAATGAGTAGACACCCAAGCATCTCATCACTCTATATAAACATGTAAACTATTGTAATATACAAGCAAGTAATATAGCAACATTCATAACAATAGATATTGGTTTGAACTCTTACATTTTTTCTATGTGTATATGCTTTTGTGTGTGTAGTGTATTTGCTTTTCTTATTTTAATATGCTTCCTCCATAATAGTGCTCGATTCATTCAATCAAACTGTTGTACCTCGTCGTGCACCTGGGAACCCGGATCGTCGATCCCTATAAGTGTCGGATATGGGTTTGTATCATCGACAAATCTATTACCTCAAAATCCACGTAGGTCTGAAGTCCTTCCAGTTTGATAAGAACCCTTGGTAGTCAACTGATAGGAAGGACCTTTAGCTGAATGGATAATTCCAGCTAAACAGGAGACCATACCAATCTCATATTTCCCATACTCCCATGTTTTCCTTCTTAAGATGTTAACATTTGACCCCAAATCAAGAATGATAAAATAGATATCGTAATCACCTATCCGAGCATTCGTACGTAGCTCTCGATCAATATCCATTCTTTTATGAATATGATTAACATTTTTATATGGTCGGAGAATTGTATGAGGCTCTTCTATTAGAGGTGAGAGCTATTCCAAATCATATTTATCTTATACAAGTGCTAATAAAATCCTTAAGAAATATTTCAACTTTCTTACCTCCTCAGTTGGCTTCCTTTGAGTGTCTCTCTGACTTCCAGTCCTCTGTAACGATTGAGCTTCCAAGCCATTCCAACTTCTTTGTAACTGAATGTAATGGGTAGACACCCAAGCATCTCATCACTCTATATAAACATGTACAGTATTGTAATAGACAATCAAGTGATATAGCAACAATCAAACAATAGATATTGGTTTGAACTCTTACATTTTGTCTATGTGTATATGATTTTGTGTGTGTAGTGTATTTCCTGCTTTTCTTATTTTAATATTCTTCCTCCATAATAGTGCTTGATTCATTCAATCAAACCATTGTACCCCGTCGTGCGCCTGGGAACTCGGATCATCGATCCCTATAAGTGTCAGATATGGGTTTGTATTATCGACAATATCTATTACCTCAAAATACACGTAGTTCTGAATTCCTTTCAGTTTGACAAGAACCCTTAGTAGTCAACCGATAGGAAGGACCTTCAGTTAATTGGATAATTCCAGCTGAACAGGAGACCATACTGATCTCGTCTTTCCCATAATCCCATGTTTTCCTTGTTAAGATGTTAACATCTGATCCCAAATCAAGAATGATAAAATAGATATAGTAATCACCTATCTGAGCATTCATACATAGATCTCGACCAATATCCATTCTTTTATGAATATGATTAACATTTTTATTTGGTCGTAGACTTGGATGAGGCTCTTATATTAGAGGTGAGAGCTCTTCCAAATCATATTTATCTTATACAAGTGCTAAGAAAATCCTTAAGAAATATTTCAACTTGATTACCTCCTTAGTTGGCTTCCTTTGAGTGTCTCTCTGACTTCCAGCCCTCTGTAACGGTTGAGCTTCCAAACCATTCCAACTTCTTTGTAACTGAACATAATGGGTAGACACCCAAGCATCTCATCACTCTATATAAACATGTACATTATTGTAATATACAAGCAAGTAATACAACAACAATTAAACAATAGATATTGGTTTGAACTCTTACATTTTGTCTATGTTTATATGCTTTTGTGTGTGTAGTGTATTTCCTACTTTTCTTATTTTAATATGCTTCCTCCATAATAGTGCTCGATTCATTCAATCAAACTGTTGTACCCCATCATGTGCTTGGGAACATGGATCATCGATCCCTATAAGTGTCGGATATGGGTTTGTATCATCGACAATATCTATTACCTCAAAATCCACGTAGGTCTAAAGTCCTTCTAGTTTGACAAGAACCCTTGGTAGTCAACCGATAGGAAGGACCTTCAGCTGATTGGATAATTCCAGATAAACAGGAGACCATATCGATCTCGTCTTTCCCATACTCCCATGTTTTCCTTTTTAAGATGTTAACATCTGACCCCAAATCAAGAATGATAAAATAGATATTGTAATCACCTATCCGAGCATTCATATGCAGCTCTCGACCAATATCCATTCTTTTATGAATATGATTAACATTTTTATCTGGTCACAGACTTGGATGAGGCTCTTCTATTAGAGGTGAGAGCTCTTCCAAATCATATTTATCTTATACAAGTGCTAAGCAAATCCTTAAGAAATATTTCAACTTGCGTACCTCCTCAGTTGGATTCCTTTGAGTGATGGGTCAAAACTTGGTGGCATCCATATGGAAAAAGGTGTCTTCTTTGATTCGTGAAATGAGTTCATGGACAAAAATCATGCTTTAACATCAAAGGAAAGGTGTCTTCTTTGTGTTGGACATCAAACATTTGGAAACTTACCTTGTCCATTAGGGTATTGAACCTCTGGTCGAAATCCCAGATAGACTCAATCAAAATTTTCTTGATATCCTTTAACTCTATGATGCATTACAAATTGGACTTGGGATTCTTGAATTAATATACCAGTCCATACCAAATCTAATCTAATGAATTCTGAGGGGTTCTTGTAGGAACCACAAAAACTTCATGTACCAATCGAGAGCACAACTTATAAAGTTTGTGATCATTTGGGATATTTATATGGCCTCCTCTTGGACCTGTCACACAATCCATACATCCTCACACAAGAACCAATGCTGCTTTAGGGTCTTCCAATCCATTTCCATTGAATATATTGTTAGTGCCAGAAATTGTTCTCAGACTACTAAAGAACAAGCCAACACAATCTCATAAAATAAAATTAAGTAAAATAGGTTTTTAGGGTTTCGGTTGAAAACTTCATCAATCAAGGAGGAAATAAACAACAACAAGCTAATACAGAACTGAATCATGTAAGTTCGATAAACTGGGGATCAAACACATCCCAATAAGCCATAACCATTACACATAAATACTAATTTCACCCACAGGATACAAGCATTTACATGAATAAACCTTTAAACAGGAAATGAAATTGTAGACTGAGCAATCAACCAGATCAGAAATGAAAAAGCATGACAGGTAAAAGGGATTATCGGTTTATATATAATCAATAACAGTCATCCACTTACATAAGAGTTATAAATGCTAGCTTGAGAAATCAAAGCTCCAAAAGCCTCTCCTTGAGTGAAAAATCCCCCCCCCCAAAAAAAACTGTATGTTTGTCTTCCTTTTATCATTACAAAAGTAAAGTAGTTCCATAACTACCTTCTAGGTTGAAATTTGAAACAGTTACATCAATTAGTTACATGATAACTCAAAATATTTAAAGACAATTGACCCAAAAATAACAAATTGGATTTGGGGAAATTTGGCGAATTTCTGAAAATTTGGGTCTCAAAGACGCCTTCATATCTCTCTATCCGAGATACCTGTGCAAAAACTGAGAGAGGTTTGTTTAAATTAGTATGTTATGAACAAAAAACTCTCTTTTGTTTTCAAAATTCCTCTTCAATTGATCGAAATAATTGCTGTAAATTTGTGACTAAAACAAGAAATTATTAAATAATTCAAACCCTAAAAATAGGCCACAAAGATGAATTAGAATATCTCAAATGATAATAGGTGTTGCAAAAATGAGAGAGGTTTTTGTGAATGAGTTTGTTTTGGACAAAAACCTCTTTTGGATTTCTTGAATGCGTTTCCATCTCCTCGTAATCTTCTCCCAATAACAATGACAAAAACAGGAAAAACATAGCTGCTACAGGAATCTCCTCATGAAAATATTTGACAAAGGACTAAAAAATGAGAGTTAGATTATAAATCAAAACTTGGAATAAACTTTTATTATAAGTTTTGAAAGCTTAAATATGTACATATTAACTAATAATCCCAAAAGACAAACCTTAAAACTAAAATAATGAATTAATTCAACCATTAAAAGCATTAAATCCAACCAAAATTATTGATTGTCCAAAATTCTTAAAATCAACATAAAATGTAAAATCATTTTAAAGCAACTGTTGAAAATTAGGACAAAAAGAACATATAAACTAAGAACAAGATCTAGTTATAACATATAAGAAATTCTATGTCACTCCCAGACATCCTGCGTACTTGGGGTACTAACGAATTTGAATTAAATGTTCCACTAGTAGAAACTCCCTAATCACTATTTTGGCTAATACTATTACTATGATTTGATGAGACACACTTTGAAATAATTTTGGTTCTTACGTATGATGCTTAAGATGTCCACAGAGTTGGGGGTATGTTGTAGCCTCTAGCATGGTAAGGATCTTTTGCCTCTTCTTTGTCTTCAAAACTAAGCTGGTATTCCTTGTTTTCATCACAATATTCTTCTTCGAGATGTGGCACCAAATTGTCATCCCTTATTTTGATCGTACTGCAACTCTCTATCCCTGTTGTAGTCCTTCTCCTTTTCCCCAACCATAATATTCTTCCACTCCTTAGGCGACCACCCTCTTCGTAATTCTCACTATCGTCTAGGAACATCTCAACTTACCCTATCCATATTGTTCAATACTTCCATTCATCATGACCCATGTCCTCCATGCACAATGATTTACTTGTCGGATTCCATCCTTAAGATTCCTTTTTCACAGACCAAAATTTTGATCCACAAATTTAAATATTTTAGATACCAACCTCTAGGTCCTTGGAAGAACTCTCTCTTCATTTCACTATATGATTTGATAGTGTCAACAACAATATCAATAATATATCCTTCCAAAATGTTATCAACCCAGAAGTTAATACAACTAGAGATAAGATTACTGACACTCTCCAACTGTAGGATTAGCCGAGGAGTCCACTCTTTGGGTTATCTTCCTTAAAAAATTGTTCTCTGATTTGCTAGCCTCGCTAACCATTCATATAGTACAATCATGGATCTTTGGTTTTGTTAGGTGCCAAAACATGTTTTTTGTAGTCTAGTTGGTTAGGATACTTGACTCTCACACACGATACTTGGGTTAAAGTCCCAAAAATAGAACCATTTGTGGGGTCGCTTCACCAACCCAGGTTAAATATTCATCCCTACCAACAAAACCCAAGGCATTCGATAGAGAATAACCCTGTTGGAAACACCTGCGATGCATGTAAAGCCTCACTCGAGATACCTATAGGGACTGTAGGAACTAGGATTCCACAGTGACAGAAGGGGATCTCTCCATGGTAGAACTTGACATACTACCCAAGGATGCAGATCGAGGAACAATCATCGACTGATAACAACAACATATAAAACATACAAATATAAATCACATCTACCATATTTTCAACACCATTATTCCATTTTAGCATAAGCATTATCAGTCACATCAAAATCACAAAGATTCATACATAAAATGAACATACACCATTGACACAAAGGTTTTAACATGGAAACCCATAAAGGAAAAAACCACAAAAGCGCTCTTCATATGGCATAAGTCGTATCTTGAATGATTCGGTCTATGCACACAGTTTGTAGACTTGTTCATCGAAACTCCATAACACTATGTCCATGCACACATCATGCAGATCGACATTACATACCCTTCACGAATCTTATTCTTCATTCGTACTACAACATACAAAATTACAGATGCTCTCAAAACTTACTCTCGACCAACCAAAACAACTTACAACTACGACTCACCAAGATCAACCTTTTAAGAATCCCCTTTACATTTATATAGGATATAACGACCAAGTTTACATCCCACACCCACTACCCAAAGTGGAAAACTTTTCCAACTAGCTCACCCCTTATATTTAATGTTTCCCCAAAAACTGGCCAAAATTATGGATTTGACCAAATTCCTCAAAACTTCTAAACGATACTCTTACACACTTCCCTAGGTCCAAGAATGTGAATTGAAAATACTCAAGACGAGAGTTCTACATAATATGTGTGAATCATAACATCTGAATAATCTTTATTAAGGAAACACAAGCTTATATAACTATCACATTTACAACTAGCATGTTATTTTCATAATGCACTTTTCTCAACAAGCTACATACTAGTTGAAGAAAAATTCTCAAGTAATTACAAGAATATTAAAATTAACTATCTATTATTTGGAGATAAATCCTCAACAACTGATCATTCCAGCACATAACACATTTTTTCCTATGATATTTGCACATGCATACAATAAAAACACGAATCATATCAATAGCTATTAAGATTGATCATTATCATTCCTCCCAACAATAAGAGCATTGGCCTCTATGTTTTTAGAAGAGAGGGAAATTTTATTGCATATGGTGCTAAGAAATCCAATGATATTGATATGGTATTTTACCTCGCTTAGTAACAAGCTTGGAAGTAGTGAATCGGTATCAAGTCTGGTAACTTTTCATGTTGAAAACTTGATTTACAATGAATGGAAGCTTAATATCTAGATCAATATTTGTAGGATGTCTCGCTTGTGTTGGTGTCTCCAATGGTGACTCATGATGTGTGTTGACAACATAATGCATACTTAAATGATTTAGAATATCATAGAGGAAACCCTTTTGAACCTAAATGGAAACTTCAAGGAATGGCCAATGTTGAAATAGACTGTGAACTAGTGAGAAGAGGCCACCAAATTTAACTCTCTAAGGAGAGAACTATGTAATATGAGATAAATGCTAAAGGTTTTGTATTGTGCTTCTAAGAAGGTGTCTCAAGGAAATTGAGTCCAATGAAGAGAGACATGAGAAAGTGAAGGATTCAATATAATTGAAGGTGTACAAGATTCCTCTAAAATTGTTGAATGAATTTGAGGCTACAAATCTAGGACTAAATGATGTGGTGTAATGTTGTTAGATGAAGTTTAAAGATTGTTTGTGAATTAAAGGAACAACATGATTTGGTAGTTCACGTGTATTTAAAATAAGATCATTGTGTTATCTTTATGTATTATGTAGGTGGTTTTTAATGCATCATATTGTGAATTTTTATCACATTGGTAGGGTTGGCCAAATAATAAACCACAACAATACATATTGGTCACATTACAAGTGACTTTATCCAATTATCTAGGATCAAAATAAAATGATATAGTGCACACTGCATATATATGTGGTTTTTGAAGAGCAATTGTTATCCTTCCATACAAGTGAATACAAATGAGGATTAGGGTCCACTAGCAAGTGCAACTTGTTGATAATAGAAAATGCAATCAAATTCTTTGACCATTCATTTCCAAGGATACATGTAGTTCAGGACTTGTGGGAGATATGTGCACTATGATAACTACTCCATCTTATAAAGATTTCATAGGAGTCAATTGTTGTAGCAAGGTGACTTTATAGACTCTCCTTAACTCTTCATAAGTTGTGTCTTCACTAGAAACTTTAATGAAAGCATCATCATCTCACTCATCAAGGGACTATACAATTAAAGTCTTCTTCTTTTGAAACATTTGGACTTATCGTGTACTTGTTTCTTACAATATTGACAAATGTTATAAAAAAATAGAAAAAGAAGAAGATTGCAAAAAATACGATATATCTATATTATCATGAGGTGTAGTCTTTGAAGATGCAAAGCTAGAGTTGTTGGAAGAAGGTGAGCGTTCTTGAGTTCTACATTAATAAAAAAAATTCTTTAACCAATTATGCTTTATTGTACACAACATCAAGGGTCATAATTCCCATGCATTTCAAATCAAGAGAAAAATTATTATACACATAACATACAAATCATAATATTCGATTGCTTTTTACTAAGAAAACACAAGCTTATACAACTCTTACATTCACAACTAACATGCTATTTTCATAAAACACATATATCAACAAGATACCTATTAGTTAGAAAGAAACTATCAACTAATTACAATAATAGAAAAACAAACTATATATTATTGAGAGATAAACTCTAAAGAAGTAGAAATCCCAACCCATGTTACTTTTTATCCATATACTAATTGGACGCATATAATAAAAACATCAAAACATTAATATGTATTAAGAATCTTTGCCATGTATTAATATTTTTCCAAAGCATATTAATATGTATTAAGAATCTTTGCCATGCATTAATAATTTTCCAATGCTTTGCATAATTATAGAAGAGCTTAAGTGTTTTCATCCTCATCTTCCAACTAAACTAATTTACTTATTATCCTCCATTTGGATTCCTTCCACTATGAAAACTTACTTTTTCTTTTCTTCTCATAAGTATCTTTAACTTTTCCTTTTATTCATCTTATAATATTCCTTCAATATTATGATAAATGTTTTTGGAAATATTACTTCCATTAAATCCCTTTCTAAGTTTTGATATTCTTTTTTTTCCCCATTTTACAGTGACTATATTTACTATTTTTAGAGTCTTAGTAAATTGTAACATGGTTAAGTTTTAACTAGAATTCTTAATCTCATTTTTCTGTTAATACAGTACAATCAATGTAAAAAAATTCTCATCTCCAATCATTTAGGGTTGAATTTGGAAGGGTCTAGTGATTTTTTTGCATATCTTTCAAATTGTAATAGAACAGGGAGATAACCATAGATATTTTTGCTACTAAAAAGTTATTGAGAATTTTAGAAACCCTTTCTTCCCATATCGTATATGTTTCCTCTACATAGGGACTGATGTAAAGAATTTTACATCACACAAACTTGGCTCTTTAAACTTATGCACAAAATAATATACCAGTATGAAGGCATGGGTATGCCTTACCATTACCCTACACCTTAATGATTTTGGCAGTTAGGATTAGATCCCTCACCATTTATGGAATTATCCTTTATTAATTATCCTAAATTGGACAAATTGTCCTAGATGACCTTTTTATTTTGAATACGGAGCATACATATTAATGATAAATAAAATTTACCTTATTCCGTTAACCTTCACTTTGTTAATATACATGCATTGAGTACAAATATTTAATAGATGCAAGGTGTATCCCATCCTATTGCTAATCCATCAAAGCTCCCATCTGTAGCGAAGGTAAGAAAGGTCCAGTCTATAAGAAAGGAGAGTGATATTTTTTTCTCTTTCTTTATCACACATGGTCTATTGAAACAAAATTATGTTTGTTTTGTATTGATTTATCACCCTCTTAAGGGAATTTCCTATGGGAGACCCCGTCACTCTAAGGTTTAGGGTAAAAATTATCATTAATTAACCCTATCCAAGGCACTCCCTACTCTATTGGCATCATTTAAATTTGTTTTCTTATTTCTATAATTTATTTCTCTCCCCTTATTTATAAGAAGATTAAAAATGATTTCCTGTCCACATTAACGTACTATTTAATATCTAAAACTAACTCTCCTTCCACATTTTAATCATCCATCATATTTTTTCTCTTTCTTGGTCTTAGTTAATATATATAGTTTTTAATCTCCTTATCACATTTGATGGTTAAAGAGGGAGAGTTATGTTCAATTTTAATGGATTCTTTTGGTCCTTCCCCAATTATCTTCTCTATCAGTTTAATGGGTACTATAGAAGTTATATGTTGATATTCAATAACTATGGGTGAAAAAATGTCAAGGGTAGGGGAATTTGCAAGAGGATTACAATTGATCATCAAAATAGATCTCACATGTTTAATAGAAATTTATTGAATAATTCAAAGTCAACCTTTTACTTTCTCTTTAGAAAAGGAAAAGGTTGGATATGGTGGATGAAAAAAAATTATGCCTCCCATCTAATTTAAAAATTTCCCTTTTTCTTCCTCTCACACCACATTCCAACTTTATCAATCTACTTTATCCCACACATTTCTAAATTATTTGGCAATATAGAATTCAAATTTCTTAGTCTCTTCCACCTTTCTCATTACCTATTCATGCATATAATTCTATTAAAAAAACCTCAATGCTACCAAAAATATTATTCCCAACTTTATCCCACACATTTCTAAATTCTTTGGCAATATGGAATTCAACTTTCCTAGTCTTTTAAACCTTTCCCATCACCTCTTCATGCATATAATTATGTGGAAAAACCTCAACCCTACCAAAAAACTTCTTTCCAAATGGAGATTTGTTATCCTTCACATGTATGCACAATTTATTTTCATCCTAAACTTCCTCTCTACTATTTTCTTTAGAGTTTCTTATTTGCTTTTCTTCCATCCTTTGTAATGCACGCTGCTAGTTCCTCCAAAATTAGCTCTCCAAATCTTATTCCTCCAATATTTGTTAACCACCACTCATATCTCTCACTTTCCCTAGTTTCACAATGAAATGGTTTACTAGAATATGCATTTCCTTGCAAAATCAAACCCAGGGTTTGACCATTTTCCCATCAAGATTCATGCTTGCAATACCAAAATAAATATGTGATTTTCCACCATTATTGCTTTCAATGAGGGATGATACTTATGAACCTAGAATGTAGTTACTCCTTGTTTGAGGGACTCTTAGGCCCTTGTAAAATTCATCATACAAATGTAATTAAACATTAAGTTAAAGTAGATTCATGAATGAATAAGTAATAAAAAATGTTGGAAGCGGTACAACTGCTCCAACCATCCTTTGATTGTATAAATACTCATAAATATGAACAAGAACTTGGTTGGTTTACCTTCCCACAAACACTGCTTGAGTATTTAGGTGTGTATGCTGTAATGTTGAAACCCTAGTTTCAACACTTTGGTGCTCCTTCATTCAGTCCTAGTGACAATAACAACAATGAATGAGGGTGGATGATAACAACAATGAATGGAGGTGGTATGAAATGGAAAATATGCACTTTGAAATGTAATCTCATTTATGAAAGAATAAGAGTTTTTATGTACTATTTATTTGGAAATGATCGAAAATATTTATCCAGTCAAAACGTGTATGATGGATGTGTGAAAGATTAAGAAGCAAGGATTGATTGTGGATATTACATGTAGTTTTTTCTCAAACAGAAAAGAACAAAATTGTTTTCTACTCAAATATGGGTAGCCCGTATCATGATTAAAGAGGTGAAACTTAAAAACTAGATAGAATCCCCCTCGAGGAGAGAGTCTGTGAGGGGAGAGCTATTGGATATCCCATCCAATGGATCCAACCTCATAGACTCGCTCCCAAAAAGGGAGTTTGTATGGTGCTTAAGTTTCTTCGATCAAGATATGTTATTCATAGTCAATCAATTGATAATATTATTTGATTCATTAAGGGATATCATCCCAAGGGAGAATTTCTAACGAAAACAGGGTGTGCCAATGGAGAATCTCATCCAAATGACTATATAAATGAGGAGAAAACAACCATGGGGAACCTTAGATAATTGAGAAGAATACATTGGAATACCACATCACTGCTATGTTGGCTTCATCAATGTGATGTGCATGCTAAAATTTTTATTGGTATACAAATGTATGTGCAACAATAGGGGTAAATAGACATTCCATGATGATCTTCTATCAAAACATTACCAATAGAAATCCTCCTTCTAGTTGGTTGATTTCCAATAAATTTAATTTGCATCAAAATTTATTAGACAAGTGGACTATGTCGTTTTACTGAAGAAGGTTTATGATATTGACAAAATAAATATGGAGGTTCTTGAGCAAGGGATGCTGAAATTTTATTCAATTGTTCCTGTGGAATTGAGGAATAAGCTTGGGGAGAGATGAATATTCTCCATGAGAACATACATTTGAGGAACATTTTTTTAACTATGAGAGATATTTGATTGGGATATAGTGTCTAAGTAAAAAATATCCAGTTGACTAAGCAACATGAACATGGATATTATTGATCGCTAAATTTCATGTCAGTTGAGAAGAAAATTTTCACTTATACAATCACTGCACTCAAAGTTTTTTTTGAAGTTTTCTCATGATCAATTATGCTTCTTCATGTATCTGACTTAAAACCATAGTAGCATCATTCAGTCGTATTGGCCTTTTGTGTATGAAAATTAAGAACAATTCTAATTTCGTCGAATATTCAGTGTTGGTGTAATACAGATACAACTCTTGCAAGATGACCATTGAAAGTTTATTTTAAAAAACCCAATTGAATGATTTAAACATTACAAAATAAATTCCATTCAATTTCGTATTTAGTAATTCAGCTGATAATGGTAAATATTTTTTACTTTGTTATTAAAATAATTATTTATAACTAAGAGTCTTCTTTCCCACACTCCTTGCATTATATTTTTTTTGTTTTTGAAATAGTAATTTTGGTTATAAAATTTTTAACATATTTAATTAAAAATATTATATATAAGAAGTCTACTACTGTATTTTAACCGTACTGTATTTTTTCGTTACGATTTTGTTTCATATCAAATCATATTTGTATCCATATTCGTACTCAAATTTTGCTACTATGATTAAAACTATTTCAATTGATCGATATGAGGCTGACACAAATAATATTTATATCAACTCATTGCAACCAATTGAGTTAGAGAGGAACCTACTGACATTAACTAATTGGGAGGAACAACTATCACTAATATTGATTGAATGTCAAGCCACCCAAGAAATCATTGAGGAGACGTGTTATATGTTATGTAGAAAGACAATATGGGAGGCAATATGGCCATAGTGATAGCAAACCCCACCTTAGTTGGTCTATTTTCCCTCTCTGAAATAAGAAACATGAACTTCAGAGAATGGGAGGGACTTTAAACCCTTCTTGACAGCAATATAGTTGTCTTAAGACCTTCTTCCGCCCTTTTTCCACTTTTTCGACTTTCGACTGTGCCTTTCCAATTCGGAAATTAGAACTCGACTTGTTGACTTTTCAAAACAAGGTTTTCGACCTTTTCTCACTTTTTTGATTCCCGATTTTGGGTTCCGAAAATCGGTTCCTTGAATTTCGATCCCAGCGAATTTTCCTTTTCTAACTTCTGCACTTTACTTTTCCACCTTTTAGACTTCGGAATCAGAAACCTTTAATTTTCCTTGCCTTTTCCTTTGTGCTTGTGCTTCCTGGTTTTTGACTTCGGAAGTCAGAAATTGGATATGAGACTTTCCCTGTTCTTGAACTTTGTCTTTTCGCTCCCGCATGCTCCTCCTCAACCGTTGATCTCCTTTTCAGAATGTATTCTGGCCATTGATCCTTTCAAAGGCGAAACTTGGTCTAAATTCTACGAATCTACCTTCTCTTTATGGAAAGTTATCATGACTGTTGATCTTCTTCTAATATCATTCCTCAACATTCGATCTTTCTCAGGGCAACTGGTTAAGGTTTTTCTTACGCATCAACAAAATCAATTTTTCTTCGATCAATCAAGCTACGCACAGGATTGAATTTCCATATTCATCAATCCTTCAATGATCGACCTTGGTTCCTTGACGTGCAACATGGTTAATTTTGCACACGCATGCATTCAATTATAAGTTCCTCAAAGGATCATTCATCTAAGTCCTTAGATTGATCAGATCATTGATCAATCGGTCTCTGCTTCTTCCATTTTCAGAAACCCTAAATTCATACATAGGCTTCTCACACATTGATAGAGATTTTATCCAAACATTCAGTTCAAGAAATTACACATTTAGACTGAATTCATTCATACATACATAGTTATGCCCAAATTAGGCTTTTTATTCATTTACACAAGGAATTTGTACATTCAATTTGTCTCAGAACCCGTGTTTCAATCACATAAGGCTTGATATACCTTTAATTGGCCTTTCTTTCCTCCTGATGGCCCTACTGACCTCTGTCTATCCTATGTATCTTTCTTTTTCCCTCTTTTTTTCCTATGCCTTGTAGGCTTGCATATATATACATAATTGGATTCATGAACCATTCTGGTTTAGATTCACATAATCTTCTAGCAAATCCGGATTACAATAAACCTTAAATCTTATCCTATGAATCGCTTCCCTAATTGAGGGATTTGATACATGACTAAATCACTCAACCGACTCACCATCATCTAGAATCAAATAAAACATAGGTTATTTACAATGTGATGTTTCGCAGACCATCAATTCAGATTTTGAAGACCCTTTCTAGGCTTGATCCAACATTGAGCTTGGAATTTGAAATGGAGAGAAGGATGCTCCTGCATTAGACTCCTTAGGAAGAAAGAAATATAGCCTCCTGGCCATAACCTTCTATATTCAGTATTTCTAGATCCCAAACTTTATTCTGTAGCAGATCATCCATCTTATTATGTAGGTTTTCCTTTGTCATCTTCAGTTCTCCTGGTTTCCAAATTTTATGTTGCAATGTTCCACTAGCTTTTCTTCTGCCATCTCCTTCTGTCATCTATCTTCTATTGATTCTTTAATTCTTTGCTCTGCTGATGAAAATATTCATTCTTTACTCAAGCCTTATTTGAGACATCTTCAACATCATCAACCTTAATTCTTCAATCTCCATGTCCAGTCTATCCTTTGCCTGGTACACCTGCATCTTATTTTCCTGAAACTATTGCAGTCCTCTTGATTCTCTATTGCTATCCACTAAATTATAAAATAATTTAGTGATTTTATTTGTTGTCTGCTCTTTTCCAATGCCGTCATCAAACATTAATAAATCATGTTTATCAACCCTTGGATTGATCAACCAGTATTATAACATTTCTAACTCTTCATCATAATTTTTGAAGCTAGAAAAATTTCCTTTGTCTTCATTAACCAACTTCACAACAACAATTTCTTTGAGGTACCGATTATTCTCTTGAGACACTATAGTCCCTTCATGTGTCATGAAAAATTTCTTCCCCAGTTTTTCAGCAACACCACTATCCAAATATGCAAGTGTTCTCTTTGGTTTATCTCTACGAGACCATGTCATCTAATTCTTCAATTCCAAAACAATCTTTTGGCTTTGATCCATGTCAAGAGTACATGGATACTCCTATGTTTCTTCATTTATCTCTAGGGAAACCTTACAATGTTCAGCACGTGTTATTCCTGCAGATACATACAATTCATTAATTTCAAAAACATCTCCCATTGACTTTCTTATCATCATATTCTTTTGCTGGTCTAAACTCTCCCAAAAGTTCATGAGAATTTCAGCTATTCCCTCATCTGCACCATCTTTTTCTAAGATGACTTTATGTTCTGCTTCAAAATTGTGACATATTCTTCTGTCAATGGTCCAATTCTTCTTTTTCCTTTATTCCCTAAAGCATCCATCCTATGCTTCACAACTTGCATAGACACATCATCTAACTATGCTTCAATACTTGTAGTCATACACGAATAATCAATTCCAAAAACATGAGACTCTGAAGTCCCTATCGATATTTCCTTTGGCATCCTCTTGTTGTGTTGGTCTGAACACAACATCCATCTATCACCATGAACTATTTCTCAAACAGTTTGGGATACATGATGCATACCATCCTCATATGGTATTCTTTCATATTCTATTACAATAGAATCATTTTCTGTTGTCATGCTTTTGGAAAGTACATCTTCTTCTACTTCAGAATCCGTGATAGTCCAAGGTGACTCTTTGACTCTCTCCTTCATTAGAATACAATATTGATTCTGCCTTGTAGAAATGTCTTTGCTCATTTCTTTTTCTTCCTTGATATTCAGATCTTTAACTGACTTTGTTCCTCCATCAAGCAAATCACTAATGAGTTCTTTTTGCTGCAATACTTCATACCTTTATTCATTTGAGAGACTTTCTTCATCATATATGACTTCCTCAAATATTAAGAGAGTTTCAAAAGACTCTCCATCATCTACAACAAAACCTGCAATCACAAACAAATCATCAATCTCAAAAACATAAGACCCTTTGGTCTCATTTGACCTCACAGTCATCTCCTCCATAAGTAGATCTGTATTCTTCATAGAATTCATAAGACTCTCAATTGGCCTCTCTTTTTCTGCTTCATCATCCTCTCCAAGTAAAGGACCATATTCAGGTCCACAATATGAAACCTCTATCTCAGATTTAACTTCTTTGAGTTCTTTCTTCAATCCAACAAACATCTTTTGCTGCAACTTCACCTGTAGTGAATGCCATATTACCTCCCTTTTCATGACCCAACCATACCTCTAGTTCTCTTCTTCACTAGCTTCTTGCATATGCTTCTCAAAGCACAAAAATGTCTCTTGCTAACTCCAACGACTCTCTGTTACATTCTTCTTGTCTTTATTTATTCTTTCTTCTGCGGTGGCTTTTCTCTGAAACCCTACAATGACCTTCAGTAGTCATTGTTTTTGTCTCCTTCTCCTCTTTTGTGAACTTCATCCTATTCACTTGTGGATTGTAACTAAGCCTTTATCTCCAACAAGTCTCCATACTTTTCTTCTATACCTCAACAATCTATCTCTCCTTGAGATTGTCCTTTTGGTATCTCTAGTTCTCTCACTAGAACCTGTTGAGCATCTTCTTTTCTCTTCTTGGCTTCTACAAGTCCACTCCTTTTGAGAACATGTACTAGTCCTCTCTAGTCTAACCTCTGTTGGATTTCTTAGGTTCTGCCACTGCTTTCTTTTCTCAAGAACTTCTCTATTCATTGCTGCTATAAATTCACATAACCAGAGTCAAAATATAAACATCAATCAGTCCATACCTTTATACTTTTTCATTTATGTTGTAAAGGAAAGTGTCCTATGGCTAGGGTTTAAGAGGCCATCAACGTACTGGGGTTGAAAGAGAGATGCACAATGTTCAGCAAGCATATAACAGCAAGTTTCAGAGATGAGAAAGGTCCACACCTGATTAACTGAAGGCTGGTCCAAGCTTTCTCTTCAATCCTCCTCTTGCTCCTCACGCTCCAAGAAACCTGCAAAACAAGTTATACCTTCCTCAAACCATTATGACCACATATAAGACAATGATAATCAAATAAACATAAAAAAATGATCTGAATAACATCATCATATGATCAGAAACAGAGATTCAATCACACATTGAACAATCATTTGGTAAGAAGAAGGACATCACATCTTTATTAATCTTGAAAACAAGTACAAATATACCTTCTCTTCAAGTTGGCACCTCACGAAACCTTGATCTGGATCTGCTGCTTCTCTTCTCCAAAGAACTCAGCCTCCAAGCTCTGCAACACAAGGGGAAGACCTCCAAGGCAAAGGTGTAGGCAAAGAGAGTCCCGATTCCTCCAGCATAACAATGCATAAAATCCAAAGTCCCCTCTCATGGACCTCCCTACCTCTATTTATATGATGAAAAAGAGTTAGGGGCGAAGCCAAAGTGGTTACAACTGAAGGAGTCAGTTGTATAACTACCCAAACTAACTCAAAAAGGCGTGTTTTTATGTTTTAATGTTGAGAAACAGATGCGCGGGTCTATAGGAGGGCAACCCGCGCATGATACGCGAGTTTACACAAGAGCAACCCGCGAATATATGCATGCGCGACTTGCAAAACACAAGAGTCGCGCATATGCGCGGGTTGCACATAAGGAGAGTCGCGCATACACAAAAAACGCATTTTTAAGGTATTTCTGGGCATTTTCAGACTTTGGTGTCTTCTGGGAAGTTTTAGCTAACTGAAATACCTTTCCAACGGCGTAGAAATGAGGTCAAACGGAGTTACAGAACTCAAGATATGGGTCCTCCAAGATAGGTGTTTTTACAGTGACTTCCATGAGGTGCCGACATGCGACGAAATCATGGGAAAGTGGTCACAGGCAGAGACAAAGGCAGAAATGTATTCCATAAAATCCAAGCTATAGTATTCTAGGCAAACCTCAATCCATAAGTGTCCTTTTGTGCGCCGACATAAGGAAAGTCGGCACTCGGACGGAGAGGTGCCATTCTGGTGTATAACAATTTATACAGTTGGCTGTAATATATCCACTGCTATGTTCAAAAGATATTCCTCTTCATCAAGAACAGAATTGTCCTTGAGGAAAAATCCCCCAGTTGTTATTATTGCAATCTGCAATCTCTCATCAATCCATAAGACTGTCAAATCCTTTCAAGGATTCTTCTGCATTCTCATATGGCTAATCATCAAATTTAACCACACATCCTCTATCTGCAATCAATCCTGAATACCCTCTCACCTGAATAACCCTCTCAAACATTTGTTAGTATTCAATTTTAAAATAAATATTTCCGCTCCCGCATGCTCCTGCACAACCGTTGATCTCCTTTTCAAAACATTTTCTGGCCGTTGATCTCTTTCAAAGGCAGAACTTGGTCTAACTTTTGCGTATCTACCTTCTCTTTGTGAAAAGTTACCATGACTATTGATCTTCTTCTAATATCATTCCTCATCATTTGATATTTCTCAAGGTGACTGGTTAAGTTTTTTCTTACGCATCAGCGGAATTGATTTTTCTTCAATCAGTCAAGATATGCACAGGATTGATTTTTCATCTTCATCAACCCTTCAATGATCGATCTTAGTTCCTTGACATGCAACATGGTTAATTCTGCATATGCAAGCATTCATTTATATACTCCTCAAAGGATCATTCATCTAACTCCTTATATTGATTAGAGCATCGATCAATCAGTCTCTGCTTCTCCCATTTTTAGAAACCCTGAATTCATACACAAGCTTCTCACACATTGACAGAGATTTTATCCAAACATTCAGTTCATGAAATTACACATTCAGATTGAATTCATTCATACATACAGAGTTATGCCCAAATTAGGCTTTTTCTTCATTTACACAAGGAATTTGTACATTCAATTTGTCTCAGAACCTTTGTTTTGATCACCTAAGGCCTGATATACCTTTAATTGGACTTTCTTGACTCCTACAGGCCCTACTGACCTTTGTCTATCCTCTATATCTCTCTTTTTCCCTCCTTTTTCCCTATTCCTCGTAGGCTTACATATATATACATAATTGGATTCATGAACCATTCTGGTCTAGATCCACATAATCTGCTAGCAAATCCTTATTACAATAAACCTTAAATGTTATCCTATGAATCACTGCCCTAATTGAGGGATTTGGTAAATGATTGACTCACTCAACTGACTCACCATCATCTAGAATCAAATAAAACATAGGTTATTTACAATGTGATGGTTCAAAGACCATCAATTCAGATTTTGAAGACCCTTTCTAGGCTTGATCCAACATTGAGCTTGGAATTTGAAATGGAGATTAGGATGCTCATGCATCACATAGGAATCCATACCATGATATCCATAATTTCTTGATTGACAAGACTTCCATCAAGCCCAAGAAAATGACGTTGAAGATTTTTTTTACCACCAGATCAATATTCGATCAATCTCGAGAAAATGATGCTAAATATTTTTTTGTACCACCAGATTGATATAGATCTACGTTCAGACATGACCTGCGGTTATATTGCAAACTTTTCCTTGGTCATGCTTATTGAAGGTTCCATCAAGCGATGAATATAATGGAGCTGAATATGTTGGTCTATCACATGTGAGAGCACCGACTAGTGAAACATTCGACTATTGAAGACTCTTGTAGTCATTGGGTTGGTATCTACTATCATAACCACTTAATTTATGGTCAGTTAACATTGATATGCCACAAGTTAAGTTCTACGAACAAGTAGTAAGTTACTTGATTTCAATGCGCAGTTGTAATCACCCGTTGTCTATGCCTTAGCTACTTTTATCACTCGTATTCTTCTAGTTAAATGGGTTGTGTTCCATGAACTACCCATTATCCATGCAAGAGTTACTAGTTATCCATGCATCAACTACTAACTATTTTTTTACATTATTTTTTTATAATGATTTATTTCGAATTTGAAACGACCACCATAAAATCAATTTGGAGAGTAAACTTATATCTTACTCCTACAATCTAGGAAAAGCATAGGTGTTAGTCCACCCCAAATTCTAAAATATAAACACATATCGATGTAATTCATGATGCATCGACTAAATGAGAACAAAAATTCTAACTAAAGTTAAACACACCTACCTATTGAAGAGAAGAAGAGAAGAAGCACAAGATTATTGATGTATAACTTGTCTGGTGTGGAAAATCCAAAGGGTTGAATTTTCGAATCATAACATTTTTACTTATAATGGTGGAAGGGTTTTCAACTAAGTTGCAACCTCGACCAAAAATATGTTGTAAAGGAATTTATTACAAGTCAAATCATAGTTAATGGAATGTGCTCCCAATGTAAATTTGGTTAATCAAGTCACCTCAGTAGTCCAAAATTTTGTTAAAAAGCAAGGATTAAGAGTTAAGTCATATATGAAAAAATCAAACATTAATGTAAAAATTATTTGAATCTTATTAGGTATTGTCAAGTCAAAAGTGATTTGAAAAATTCTTGTGTAAAGAGTATCATGTCAAATCTACAAAATGGATTCTTATTTGTATAGAAGACTTACATGAAGGATAAACGTTGATTCTATTATAAAACATTCTTAGTCGAAGTCAATCGACTTAAAAATTCTAGGATAAAATTGAGACATGTTTGAAGAAATGAGGGGGTAAATGTGTGTCTTAAAGCTATGTGATTCCCTCCATCTTTTGTAATGTCAGATGGTTCCTACCAAATGATATTGTTTCGTTATCGACATCATTTTAACTCAATTTGACAACATTTTC
This sequence comes from Pseudotsuga menziesii, assembly GCA_001517045.1. Classification (NCBI taxonomy): domain Eukaryota; kingdom Viridiplantae; phylum Streptophyta; class Pinopsida; order Pinales; family Pinaceae; genus Pseudotsuga; species Pseudotsuga menziesii. The sequence continues at coordinate 435,865 of LPNX010778360.1, read as the reverse complement.
ATTGACTTAGTTAAAGCCTAGCCAACAAAAGAGTGTATTTGTCTTACTAATAGTTAGTGAGTCATCATTGATCTAACCATCGAGTCATATCTTATTTTAGTGGAATCATGTCATGATCACAAATTAAAGTCATATAATTGATTCATAGTCAGTATCATCATTCATGTTGCAGATTTTAAACTCCATAAAATTGAAGAAGACTCCCAAAATTCAAGACATCAAAGTAGGCCCAAATACCATGAGAACACCCATGATGAAAAAGTAGCAGAAGACAGAGAACACCCATGATGACAACATAGAATAAGATAGAGTTTGAAAAAGTTTTGAAGATTCATGATAGGACACCCAATGAGAACATTTATGATTAATTAAACATTAGAATATATTTAGATAAGGCACGGAGAATGACTAAGTAGAAGTGAAGACAATTCTAACCAAGCAGTGAACACATAGACTTTTAGCATTTGAATGGGCACATAATTAAGAAAATGAGCAGTTGAGAATTGCACATATCACATGATTGAGCATTTGATTAGAGAAATTGCACATGTTAATGATCTGATATTCTCACTACAATGACAAGAGAAGAAGGGATTCATGAAAGAGACATCAAAATGCACATAAATAGATTAAACAAAATATGACAACACGAGAACAAATGAAATGATTAAGAAGTTTGGTATGTTGAGTTGTAGAGCAGTTCCTTAGGTTGTGACCTTATAGGTTAGAAGGCATAGAAATGATAGGTAAGCACAACACATATTAATTCATTCACACTGGCAGAGGGACCAACCCTGTTGCAAGTGTTTCACAAGTGTGAGATGAACACAAGGAGAGCCACTCACCACCTCAAAAGAACCAAATAGAGAATGGTGTAACAATATGACCAAGAGAATCATTATTGGATGGGATAAAAATGTTGGAGACTCTTTAACTGCACAAACACCTACTATATTGATGATAGAGGCTAAAGAGTAACATGTCACAGTAGAACCATGTAGATGTGTATCTTCCTATACATTTGGTGAATCTTGTGACTTATTTACTTATGCAAACAAATATGCATGGTCGATACACAATAAGGATAATTCGGTAGGAGTGGAGACCCAAGAAATTGCTACTTAAATTATTTAGGGTGAAGCAAGACTATGAGGGTGGGGGAGATATTGGAGGTCCTCCTAGTCCCTTCTAAACGTCATCATACAAATGTAATAAGACATTCATATTAGATACATGAATGAATGTGTAATAAATAAATGTATAAAGAGAATATAACAAATTATTAGTTGGAGCGGTGTTGATGCCTAGAAAATCTCCAGGTACCGACAATAGGGATTCTCCCCAGTAATCGATCCCAACTAGATCATCCACCGTTTGGTATGGGGAACCCATCTAGTTAATGGTTTGGCTACTGTAGATCTAAGTTTGTTTAAATATTTATTGTTTATGACCCAATCCACTGTATATGTATTTTTCTTTAAGCTAATGAAATGAAAATTACTAACCTAAATGCAGGCGACTGATGAACAAGAACCTCACAAGTGATGTGTACGTTCTTACCTCCCGTCTTATCATTCTTGTTCCTCAATCACTTCTGAAAATATGAATCTAACAAATCTATTATATTCTAATTTATTCTAGTCTAATCTATTCTATCCATGTAGGGATGAAATTTAAAAGAAGTAGTGCAATGTATTGTAATTATTCACAATAAATCTCGCAGATAACTATTTCAATTCCATATGCATAGTTACAACATAAATATTATCAAAGATAGCTTTGAAATAATAAAACATTCATTACTCGATTCATAGACATGATTTTATATAGAAACCAAAAAGCCATTCATCATCAAAGAAATAATTCATAAAGAGTCAGAATAATCTCACAGTTGTATAGAAACTAAATAGAAGTAATTCCACATTTGAGATTTGACACAATCCATGCAAAAAAACATGTAGTCCTTTCCCAGCAAGTAAGTCCCTTTTTATTAGCATAAAAATGAATTCTCTTTACAAATATTCCAGTCTCCTTGTGCTAGCGAAAAGTCCCTTCTATTCTACCCTCTACCTCTATTTATAATACAATTACAATGACTCATCGACTTCCCTGACCTTAGGAATTCCAAGATTTCGTCTTTAAGTGCTTTCCACTAGAAAAGGACAAAACACACAAAATGAAAAAATACATAAAAAGACAAAAGAGTTCTCAAGTGGACCCAACCAAACTCGAAATACAATTTCCCCATGCATTGCATTCCTATGCGATAGTCTTGTAATTTATGGGCTCCAACACTTGCACGGTAACCTCGTGCATGGCCAACTGGGTCTCCACATGTGTCACCTTTTCTGAGGAGGATTTGCACACGTTTTCCAAAATGTGACTGCTGGGAGAAGCTTGTGCAATCCAAGTTTTAACATGGTCTTTAGTGATAAATTCCATCTTTTGAATGTACTGTACATCCTCCTATAGTCTATCTCGCAGATATGCCAGATGCTGGTTCTTATCTAGAATATCAACGATCTTTTTAGCTAAAGAAAGTTAGCAATATTTATCATGAACTTGGATTATCCTTTTATAGAACTCTGTACATTTTTCTAGAGTTTTGTCGATTTCATTGTTCAACCTTATGGAATCTTTTCTGCAAAACTCTAGGAGTTCCATTTTGATTTTTAGGCCTCTTGTTGTCTTTTGCGGAAAGTGCTTAGGAAAGGCCGAGTTGGACTCTACCCAGGTCAATTGACTTTGAACCCGTCCTCCGACTTCTATTAGTATTTTCCTAAAAATCAATGACTCTACTACAATGTCCTCTAACCTCGTCACTATCGACTTTACTTTGTAATTTTCATCCAAAAGTTTAATTTGAACTTGGTGTATCATCATTCGGATGTTGCAATCTTGGTTCTGGAACGGAGTGATGTCCAGCTGACTTTCATGGGATACCTTAAGATGGTTTTCAAAAGATCCCTTATTTGCCACCAACTCCTCTACTTGGGTTTTCAATTCCCCCACCTCTTGGCTTGCTGCAGATTCCCTTGATTCCAGTTCTACAAGTATGGATTCAAAGTCCCTTTTCTCTCCTTCCATAATCATTACTTGGACCTCCAAGGTATCCTTTTTATCCTCCAAATCTTGGTATTCCCTTTGGAGTCTTTCTTTTTCTTATAGGATTACCTCATGCTTTCTTTTTACTTCTATTCCTTCTCCTCTTGTCTTGACTATAGTATATTTTAACTTGAGCATTTTTTCCTTTTGATGCTCTACATTTTCCATCAAATGGTCAACGTTATCAGTGTTGCCTTGTGCAGATTCTACATTCATAGAGGCCATGAAATTAGGTTCTTTATGAGTACCCCCATGATGGTATTTTCGATCACTGTAACCCCATAATCCTGTGATCCTATTTTTAACCTTTTTTCAGACCTTATGGTGATGGTCTTTCTCATCCTATCAAAAAAGATGGTATCTAAGCATGCCACTATGTGCTTCTTATATGGAGTAAAAGGAGTAAGCCCAATTTCTGCAAATGGAATGTGGCCACCTATGATTGTGCCACCTGATGAAGCAGGAGGATCTACTGGGTTATTCTGAGTTGCTTCTTAGTCCAATTATTCCCTGATCTTATCCTCCTCCTCATTATTTCTTAGTTCTTCAGCCACCTCCTCGGATTCCTTTTGTTTTCTCTCTTCCTCTTCTTTCCTTAATCTGTCTTCTTCTTGTTTCTGCCTATGAGCTTCTTATGCTTCCTCCTTCTTCTGATCCGCTTCTTCTTGTTTCTTTTCAACTTCTTCCTTCTGTTTCCTCTCTACCTTGGTCTACTGTAACTTTAATGGATGTTCTTTTTGCTTCTACAACTTTTTCTCTGCTGCACTAATGCTACCTTTCTTATTGTATCGCTTTCTCAACTCAGTCATGTTATTGGCTGTTCTGTACACTTCTTCATCCTTATCAAAGTGATTTGAGTATTCATAGCATACCCCAATTCTCGCGCAATGTTCTACGACACTTCCGTTACTGTCATTTCTATGGAAACGTTTCTCTCCAAAGTGAAAAATTTCCAATTCTTTTACAAACTCAGAGGCACTTTTGATTTTGGTGAATTTGTAACTCCATATGTAGAAAGGTAATGGCGGGAAGGTTTCATTTTTCATGTCTTAGAGTAAGTTACCTGCTCCATTTATGAACACTTTCCTAACCACTTATTTATGGACTACATAATCTGTAACATATTTTGGTAGCAATAATGGAGCTTTGGAGCCTCCATACATCCTCGATTATGTTCCCTCTTTTGGGAAAAATAGTCCCCATATTCACAAATAACATCCATGGCGTTATCCAATAAGAAATTGGGCTATGTGAGGAAGATCATCTCATAAAGGGGCATCAGAAACTCTTCACAGATGAGTTTGTAGAAACTTGCATACCCTTGTGCCTAGGGAATCTGATAAGCAACATATATAGGGGTCTCAGTGTGTGTCCAAATGAAACCGAGCTTGGGGAATGGGTGTCTGCACAGAATGCAGTCAATCAGGTAGGATGACATGTAAAATTCTTCCATTTTCTAAGTTATCCATCCCTGTGCGACAACTACTCAGGACGACAAGCCACTCGATATAATATCTTCCAAGTTGAAAATTGTGCCTTCAAAGGCCACATAGTATATTAGCGAGATTTAACTTAATTTATACAGTCTTCCATTTGCTCAGTCGAAAAATCCTATTCAACATCAGAGCTATGATCCTGAAAGGGGTTTGTAAGATTGAGGACTCATATTCTCCAGTTTCATTTTGGCACATTTGTTTTCCTGTTATTATCATCTTCTTTGCACACTCCAAGATGTCAATATATACCTTTTTGACCCACTCATCGATCATCATCACCCATGTAGGGGAAAGCTTGTAAGCCAAGGTTATGTAGGCTGGAGTGAAAGAAGCAAAATTTCCCCCCTCTATATTATAAATAATCATTGTGGAAGGATTCATCTGAGGAGAAATCCACCCGATAACCTCCAAGCACGAGAACAACTCTGGGCATGTAGAGGCCTTAGTAATGCCCGAGTTTTCAATTTTTTGATACAAGGAAATTTCACCGAGATCAACATCGAGAACGTTCTGGTCTCTAATCATTTAATATATTTGCCCCCATTTGAACTCTGGGTCAGCTCTTGTAATGGCCTTAGTATCCTAAAATTTGATCTTGGTGATTGAGATGATCTCCACATCTGAATCGACTTCACTGTCCTTTTCTTTCTTCTTACTGTTCCTTTTAGGTATGGTGTGAGTTGATCATTTCCAAACTGTCCTTCGGGAGGTAATCCTTCTCGGTGAGAGTAGAACCTGTGACATACGCATGGTGAGAGATTTCTTAGTAATACCGTGGTTAAATAATGACATGCATTATTATATAAAAAAGAAATAACCCAAAACGAGAGGAAAAACTACTAAGTGTATGAATCGTTGTTCTTTAAAAAGGAGAGTGCAATCAGTGTCTAGTGTTATAATAGAGAACAAAGCTATATTTACCATTCTATTGCTAGCCAGTCAGAAACATTTTTGTGAGGTGGAGAGAGGTTCCTCCTTAGAAGTTGCTTAGTCATTTATGCTTGTGACAAAGGATGCATGTTTACAAATTTTAAATGAAAACTCATCATCCCATGTGTATATTCCACTGTGTGAGTTATACCTTGATGTTATCATATCTACTCCTTTGTGTCTTTGAGCAACAATAATAGATCATAGCAAACTGAAAGCTTAGCATTTTACCGCTTGTTCTTTCATGCAGAAATGTTATTTTATTTTATCCAGGTTAGCGGAGTTCAGAGTATTTGTTTTCAACTTATTTTTTTATTAAGTTCAAACTCTCCACTCATAACCTTATTCCCAGGAAAGGATGTAGAAGAAAGTAAAACATCATACTGTCGTAATGACTTACTTCATATTATCAAAAGGTGAATTCTTGAAAACCTTAGTTTTGTTTAAAAACAAAATAGATCATTTTGGTGTAACACTTCCCAGTAGTATTTCCATTCTATTGTGTTTACGGGGTGCTTGAAAACCTCTCCCGGGATAACCGTAGTAGAGTAAAAGCATGGGTATGCACAACCAAAAATGGAAAAATTCCTACCTTTAGGCATAGCATGTAAAACTAAACACTTGAGAAACGCAAAAGAGTAGGTACTTTGGATTGGGCGGTTATCCTCATCCTAGCCTGAAAATGATGTGAAGTTTGGTATAAGAAAACACCCGTGAATAAAGAGTCTAATCAACTTAGGTAGGGGATTTTTCCTAAGAAGACCGCACATATAACCAATTTCCTGGTGCGATAATCATGCGAAAAAGGAGCATTCTGTAGTAAAAACCCCATGGAGGATGGGCGTGAAAACAATTCCTAGGCCCAAAGCTTAAAAAAACTCTTCGGGTAAGTCAGGAAAACTGCAACAAAATCACCCTAGGGGCCGAGGGTTTTCTTCTACTAGGAAATGGACCATGGAATAGAGCAAAAAAAAGGAACAAATAACCCTAAACCCTTCCCACCTATGTATATACATATATATCTTTTAAACCTCTAAAAGAACAAAAGTACGAGAGTATAGGTTCATGCAGCTACCTGTCAAATGTAGAAGTGAACACGGTCTTGGACTAAGTACAAGTTCCAGATGTCTTTACTTGGTTGGGTGCTCTCCAAAACGACATTCGTAGGATAAAAACAAATAACAGCGCACCATTTATATATAAAAAATCAAAAAGAGAGTCATTTATGCAGTGGTTGAATAACATTTAATGCGGTAGGGTCAAAACGTCGTTTGTCACTAAAACTTGATAGCTTATCGTGTGACACCGATACATGTCAACAACCATTTCTAGGGTTTCTGATACCATCTATGATGAAATGCGAGTTTTTACGATAATGTCGGAGGAAAACAACGAGTTCCTCCAACTATGTCAGAAAAACTCATCAAAAAATTTCGATGGAATTACCATTTTATTGACCAAAACTGTGTCGACAAAAAACTTGAAAATCTCTTAACATTGGTCCGCAATGCACCTTCGGCAACATTTTTTAATTTCTTCAATCGTATTAGAGGTAAGATGCAAGTAACTTGCGACCGTGTCAAAAAAACTTGTTGAGTTCCTCTGATATGTCGGCAAAACTTGCTGAGTTCCTCCGATATGTTAGCAAAACTTGCTGAGTTCCTCTGATATGTCGGCAAAACTTGCTGATTTCCTTCGATATGTCAGCAAACTTGCTGAGTTTCTCTGATATGTCGGTGGAAAAACATGAGTTTTAACTTAGCCAAAAAAACTTCCTTGCTCAACTTTTGGGAAAAAACTAAGTATTAGGATGAACTCTATAGGACTGAAAAACTAGTCTAAGTAATCTTAAAATAAAGAAGTAAGGAGGGGCCCTAAAATGTAAAAAAAATTGGGGAAGCAGTTGCATCAGCAACTATTGGAGACTGGCTGGTGAACACAGATGTCTGAAAAAACTATCTTTGAAAAACAAGACTGCTACATGGTACTTGATTATAAATATATAACAATTTATTCAATGCATTTTTCGAGATTGTTTAAGAAGCTAGACTTATCCAGGGGTGTAAAATTTTGTGCATCACATCACTTGTAGTCTTTTGGGTGTAGGGTAACCAGGATTAGAAGTCTTAATAACTCTCTTGGGGCCAAAATATGAGATTCATTTTTCCTCTGTCTTTTGGTTGCCATTGGATATGACTCCACAGGATCGTAACACGGTTAGACAAATGTATTTGTTTGTTCCTCATTCCCATGCTTATTAGCATTCTTTTTATGCTTTCTATTTCAATGACATTTTTCTTTTGAGTCTTCCTTGATTTCTTCTTCTACTTTGAGAAATTTGTATGGGTTCTTCCATACATAATGTCCTTTTGTGTGAGTGATAAACTTGTTTCAATCTCACGGACAGAGAAGAACCTATTTGAGCAATCTTTTTGATGTGCTGGTTTTTATTCTTCCAACATCTTTTGTTTGATATAGACTGTTTATCTTGGAATTTTGACTCTTTACTGTAAGCCTCTTGGATTTCAATTTGTAGAATGGGATTATTTTGAATGCCATACATCCATCAGACCCGCTTCCTTTCTGTGGGTTTATCATGGTAAGCGTCCTAGGACATATATTAGTGTGAGGGTGGATGGAGTCCCAATATAGTACTCTAGACTTCATGGGCCTTGGTTATTTAACAGGGCTTAAAATGACTTCAATGTGAGCTTGAAATTAGCTTCCCCTTATACAATCTATCAATAATTAAAGAATCTCAACTTTAATCAAATTTTACCACATATGTTTTCATGTAAGTAGTTCTTGACTTTCAAAGACTTTTGAATTATCTAGATTCCTATGCTTCCAAGCGTAAAAAATTGAACTGGTTTATTATAAGAAAATAAAAAACAATAAACGAATCAAAGTAAATCAGAAAAAGAAAAACAAACTAAATGAAAACAAGAAAAGGAAGGAAAGGATTTATTCATGTACAAAAGTGTTCCAATTTTTTTTTCTAGGTGAAGTGTTGTTTGAGAGACATGCCATTTTCATGAAGGTTCTCTTCCTGCCCTTGTAAATATTGCAAATTATAAGTTGAGGGGCCAAGATTCTCAGCAATCTGATAGGGGCCAACCCATAGATGTTGAAATTTCGTGTGTTTTCCCTACTCGTCATGTGGGTGATCCCATTTTAAAAATAGGTCTCCTATTTCAAAGTTCCTCTTCCCGGATTTTTTCTTATCGAACCATCTCTTGACAATGTCCTGATGTTGGTTAAATCTATATTTTGAATTTTGTTTGGATTCTTCAAGTTTTAGTAGAGTGTTAATGCGTGCTTGCAAGATCTCGATGCTGGATCCTCAGGAGGCTTGAGCTAATTGCAATGAGGGAAGTAGAATGTTTGGGGGTAAAATAACTTCTTTTTCATACACAAGAGTATAGAGGGAAACCCCTAAGGAATTATTTGGGGTGACCCTATCTTCCCATAGTGCATTTGGAAGGGTTGTGTACCAATTTATTTTATTTTCAATAATGGTTTTCTTCAAAATTCGGATGATATTCTTGTTTGTTGATTCTTCTATCCCATTTCCCCGATGATAATCATGTTTTGAATAATGTAATTTAATTCCCTTTTCATAATCAAATTCAGTTATATTGATATATGAGAAATATGACGCATGATAAAAAAAACAAGGGAAATTGGAACCCCAAACCTGATCATAATGTTCTCTTGCAGAAAGTTGATGACCACATATTTGTTCACTTTGTGCAACAGAACCGCTTCGACCCATCATGTGAAATAATATGTAGGCGTAAGGATATATTGATGTTGTAGTAAATAGTTTGGATTGATTTCCCCAATGATGTCTATACCCCACTGTTTGAATGGTTATGAAATGATAACGAGTTGTAATGGCCCGATTGATTTTGATAATCTACCACCACTCCTTTGGCACACATCACATTTTCTTGTGTAAGCATGAGCATATTTGAATGGCATTGGCCAATAGTATCCAGCTCTGAGAATATTATGAGCGATTGTATCTCCAGATAAATGTCCTCCTGCGGGTCCATTGTGCAATTCTTTAAATACTTTTCATGCATCTTCTTTCTCAAGACACCTAAGAAAAAATCCATCATAATTCTTCCTAAAAATTATTCCATTAATGATCTGATAAGCAGTTGAATTCAATCATAGCGCCCTTCTCTGCTTGGAGTTCCAATGTTCAGGTAGATGTCCTTGCTGAAGATAATGCACTAAATCTTGGTACCATGACACGAGAGTGGTGAAAATGGGACATACATAAACAAAGTTTATTTCAGCTTCATTCTCCCAATCATACTCTTCATTAGCATGACCTTCCACAAGAAACTTGCATAGCCCTTTTCCTTTGATGATAGTATCTAGTTTGAATTCTAAATCATATTCTTGCAATGTTGTCACCCAATTCCCTCTTCAATCTCCCAACTCTTTCTGTACGAAGAGGGACCTAACAGTCGGATGAGGAACAATAACTTTTGTTATATTTTTCAAAAGGTAAGGTTTGAATTATGTTACCGCTTTGAAAATGACATATGCTTGTTTGTCTACATTAGGGTAATTCAATTCAGCCCCTTGTAATCTAGTTCTCATAAATGATATTGGGTATTCATCTCCCAATTCTCCTTTCTGCGTGAGCACTGCTGCGAGAGAGTTATCCGAAGCAAAGGTATACAGAGTAAAATACTTTTCCAAGTCAGGACTCTTTAAATAAGGTGCATGATATATCATTGTTTTGATGTATTTAAAAGTGACCTTCTCTATATCAGTCCACTTGAATTGTACTCTTTGCTTCATCATTTTCTGCAAAGGTTTTACAATTTGGGCGAAATTTGGTACAAACCTTCAAACAAAATTTATCATTCCTACGAATAAATGCATACTTTTTTTGTTACGAGGAAAGAGAATCTGAGATATAAACTCAATTCTCTCTGGATTGATTCAGATTCCCTTCTTTGAAATGATGTGACCCAACAATTTCCCTTCTAGAACCGCGAAACTGCTCTTCTTTGGGTTTAAAGATATGTCGTATTTTCTACAATGGTAAAAAAATTGTTTTAAGTGAAACATGCGATCTTCTCTTTTCTTAGAGAAAACTGTCACATCATTTAAGTACACCACTACACAGTGGCCGATTAGTCCTCGAAATGCAATGTCTATGGCCCTCTGAAATGTAGCTCATGCATTTATGAGGCCAAATGGAATTCTCCTATAAGCAAACATTTCCCACTTCATACGAAATGTAGTCTTTAGTCTATCTTGTTCGACCACCAAAACCTGGTTATAACACAAAAACCCATCTAATAAGGAAAACACTTATGAACCTGACACCATATGAAGAATTTGTTCCATCGACGGAACTAGATAATTATCTTTATCTAACACTCTATTCATATTTCAGAAGTCAACATAAAACCTTATCTCCACTGACTTCTTTCGTACTGGAACCAGATTAGCCACCCATTTGGAATGTTGAACTTTGAAGATAATCTTTGCATCTAGCAACTTCTTTACCTAGTTTTGGGTTAAAGGATTTAACTTTGGATGCATTTTCCTGAGTTGTTGTTGAAACGGTTTTACGCCTGTATTGATAGGAATTATATGCTGAATGATGCACGTGTCATATGTCTTTAGGTCTTCATATGTCCAGGAGAATATATATTTATATTGCTGAAATAATTTAATAAACCGTTTCCTTTCTCCAGGAGAGCAACACTTTCCCATATTTACATATTTGGGCCTAGCTTTCGTCCCTAAATTTATTAGCTCATATTACATGGATGAACTGTTGGTTTTGATGTTGGCTAGTTTTTTGAATTTTTTATGTAGATCAAACATTCTTTCAAGTGTCCTTACTCCTTTGGGCATGAAATTTCCTTTTGTCAATTTTCCATTTGTAAATCTGCCTGATGTTCTTCATCATCAATTGGAGATTCTTTGAAAACTTCATCATTGGTCAGAAAATTGATAATATGCTCATCGTCATCAAACACCCTCAATTTTTTTATATAATCAGCTACTGATGGCCTTAAAATAAGTTCAATAGAACACTTATGATTAGTGGGCACTAACCTGGAAGCAAACGTAGCTAATAAATCGACTGCAACATTTTGCAATCTAGGAATTGAGTTTATATTGAAAGCATTAAAATGCGTTATCAAATTACATACTTCATCCTGATATCCTTTTAGTTGTGGAGATAAATAATGAATTGTGTCTCTAACTTTCCTAACTACTATCTCATAATCACCAAAAACTTTTAAATTTTTTGCATTTAGTTCAATGGATTTCTTCAAGCCTGAGACTAGAGGTTTATACGCAGCTGTATTGTTTGTGCATTCAAACTCTATCTTACAAGAGAGAAAGTGTTTGTTATTTTGAGGATAAATCAGGATGCAACCCGCTCCTATTCCGTCTTGTGTTTTGGAACCATCAAAATATAAAAAACAAAAACCTATCTTCTAACTCTACCTGGTTAGTATTGTTTCCTACGTTAGTGACTAAATTTACTATGTTACGGTCAATATCATTAGTCCGTGAAAAATGAAGGAGATCAAACTATGTATCTAATTCACAACTCACTTCCTCAACTTTGTAATTCCCTGGTTCAATCTCTAAAAAGTAGTTTCCCAGAATTGAAGACGAGAAATTTACTGGCTCATTCTTTTCTTCCAATTGAGTTACATTATGTTTCATATGCGGTTCCCTCAATATCTTAATATGATTTTGACTATTTTGATATGGCAGCCACATGTGAGATAAATCGGTTGCAAAGTAACCATTAAGTTTCATTGACTAGTTCCTGCTCAATATTAATCCATAAGCCTCTGATATATCTACTACCATGATATCTATGAATTGGAAAACTCTAGGATCCGCAGACAATCGAATTAGCACATCTTTCATTTCCCCTATCACTTTAACAACATACCTGTCCAGTTGAAAGATCCAAGAGGGGGATGGTGTTGGTTGACCATTAATATTATTACATATCGAAAGAGGAATAACATTGGATGAGGCTCCAGAATCTACTGAACAATTATGTACATTGTAATTAAAAATTTCAAATTATAACAGAAAAGGAAAAGTCTAAGATTTAAATTTTCCACCAATGCTTGCTCTGTAAATTTCATTGTCAGATTCAATGGATTCAAAAATACTATTGGGTTTTGGATCAAAGGCTTCCAGAATTTTCTTTCATTGCTGAGGCAAATTACATAATTCAAATAAATTAATATTTTCTTTTGTTTTCTTAATGTCTTCCACAATATCATATCCCATGTCATGTTCTACCAAACCTTTCTTAATGCCTTCTGTTTTATTTGCCAAGGTCTTCGCAGGTTTTTTAACTACTAGATTTGTTTCTTTTATGTTTACTGGATTAGACTTAGGTAATGTTTTAGTAGTGCTGATAATTTTCTTCATGTTTTCTTTTATCTTCTTTATTTTGGGCAACACTAAACTTCCATCCACCACCAGTCCTTTACTTCTAGTTGTAACATTAACTGACGATACTTGAAATTATTCAATTTGTTCTTCTTCGTTCAACCCTAATGTGGGTGCCCAATCCCATAATACCATTGTGGTTTCTTCATTTGTTTCTTACGGATCATTTGTTTGGTCTTCTTCTACCTCAAGCTCTTCTAATTGGGATTCTAATAGTTGATTCATAACAAAATTCCTCAAGTTAATCCACAGCGGGAATATTTTTATTTAAGAATAATGCTCCTGATGAAACGTACAAAAATGGTCCATGCCTACTTCATTAAAATTTAAAACAATAGAATTAATTAAAGGTGGTTGAGACTATCCACTTTCTTCCCTTTTCTTGAAATAAGGTTTGAATTGATTTCTATATGAACTAGCTCCCTTATCCTTTTCTAAGCATACTATCTTATTTGATAACTTATGTACCATCTTGACCACATTTTCTAACTCATTCGAGTGTTCTTCTTTGGGCCTTGTTAACAACAAAGGTTTTTTACTGGTTGTCTTTTTTACTTCTGGTTCCGAAGTATGCTTTGCTATACTATCAAGATCAGCTTCCACCCTGCTAGCTTCATCATAATTTTCTACCAGCATAGGCTTAACTTACCTTTTCACAAACATTGCTACAGGTGGGTATAGTGCTGTAGTGTAATATTCCACCAAAGATTCTTCAGTTAGTTTTGTTGTAGCACTAAAACTGCTCAAAAGACTAGTAAACCTTTGATTGAAATATTGAACCTTTTCTTTCTTCTCCATCTTCATAGAAAGTAACTCTTTCATAAGGGTAGCTATAGTTTTTTTATTACCGAATTTGGTGTTAAATACCCTTTCAAAAGTATCCCGGTTTGCTATTGAATTGGATAGTAGACTAAAAAACCAAGAAGATGCTTTAGGCTCAAAAGTATATGGAAACAATCTTCATGTTCGAAATTCAAATGATCTAGAGTGAGATAAAAAATATTCGAATGGTCTTATGTAGAAATGCCTCTTCCCAGGTCAAACTTTGGTAATACTCATCCTGGGTGCTTAGGAAAATCATGCAAAGGTGCAACCAGATTAAGTGGTGTTATGGATCTCCATGTCGGTTTATTAACAATGACAACCATAACTCGAGGTGGTGACTGCAGTGGAGAATGAAGGAAAAAATTAGCTGTAGGAGACTCTGGTCCCAACTGATCAAGAGGTTGAATAATTTTTTGGATAGATAGATCCACCAATTCTTCCAAGTTTTCTACAAGGATCGAATCTTGAGTATACGAGATTACTTTCATGGGAGCCTGCCTTCTTGGTAATGCAGGGATTACTTTCAATCCTCCAAGTTTCTTAACGTACGATATTGTATTCCTCCGAAATTGATCGACTTATTTGAATTGGACAACGTACAAACGTTATGAACCTTCATCTTCAGAACTTACCTTTTCTTGTTCTTCAAGAATGAAATATTTAGGGAACGTAGTTTCAGATGTGTTTCCAGTGGAATAAATTCTTACGGATGGATTTCCTCTACCATCCATGCACTGGCGGCCCTCCTTCTAGCACCAAATCTGTTGATGCCTGGGAAATATCCAGGTACCAACAACATGGATTCTCCCTAGTAAATGGATCCCATCTAGATCGTCCACCGTTTGGTATGGGGAACCCATCCGGTTAATGGTCCAACTATTGTAGCTCTAAGGTTGTTTAAATATTTATCGGTTACAACCCGATCCACCATTTATGTAGTTTTCTTTAAGCTAATGAAATGCAAATTCCTAAGATAAATGCAGGTTACTGGTGAACACGAACCTCACAAGTGATGCATAGGTTCTTACCTCCCATCTTATCATTCTTGTTCCTTAATCAATTCTTAAAAATATGAATCTAACAAATCTATTATATTCTAATTTATTCTAGTCTAATCTATTCTATCCCTGTAGGGAGAAAATTTAAAAGAAGTAGAGCAATGTACTGTAATTATTCACAATAAATCTCACAGATAAATGTTTCAATTCCATATGCATAGTTATAACATAAATATTATCAAAGATAGCTTTGAAATAATAAAACATTCATTACTCGATTCATACACATGATTTTATATAGAAAGAAAAAAACTATTCATCATCAAAGAAATATTTCATAAAGAGTCGAAATGATCTCACAGTTGTATGAAAACTAAATAGAAGTAATTCCACATTTTAGATTCCACACAATCCATGCAAAAACCCGTGCAGTCCTTTCCCAGCAAGTAAGTCCTTCTTTATTAGCAGAAGAATGAGTTCTCCTTACAAATATTCTAGCCTCCTTGTGCTAGCGAAAAGTCCCTTCTATTCTACCCTCTACCTCTATTTATAATACAATTAAAATGACTCATTGACATACCTAACCTTAGGAATTCCAAAATTTCATCTTTTAGTGCTTTGTACTAGAAAATGACAAAATACACAAAATGACAAAACGCATAAAAAGACAAAAGTTCTCAAGTGGACCCAACCAAAATTGAAATATCATTTCCCCATGCATTGGCTTCCTCTGCAATAGTCTTGTAATTTATGGGCTCCAACACTTTCACAGTAACCTTGTGCATGGCCAAATGGGTCTCCACACGTGTCACCTTTTTTGGGGAGGATGTGCATACATTATAAAAAATGTGACTGTTGATAGAAGCTTGTGCATTCCAAGTTTTAACATCCTCTTCAGTGATAACTTCTGTCTTCTGAATGTGCTATACATCCTCCTGCAGTCTATCTCGCAGATACGCTAGATTCTAGTCCTTATCTGGAAAATCAACAATCTTTTTAGCCAAAGAAAACTAGAATTTATAATGAACTTGTCTTATCCTTTTATAGAACTCAATACATTTTTCCAGAGTTTTGTCGATTTCATTGTTCAACCTTACAGATTCTTTTTCTACAGAAATTCGAGAGTGCCATTTCTATTTCTAGGCCTCTTGTTGTCTTCTACGGCAAGTGCTCAGGAAAGTTCAAGCTGGCCTCTACCTAGGTCAGTTGAATCTGAACATGTCCTTCGAATTATATTAGTATTTTCCTAAAACTTGACGACTTTGCTGCAATTTCCTCTAACCTCGTCGCTATCGGCTTTACTTTGTAAATTTCATCGAAAGTTTGACTTGAACTTGGTGTATCTTCCTTCGGATGTTGCAATCCTAGTTCCGAAACGGAGTGATGTCCAACTTCCTTTCATGGGATAACTTAAGATGGGTTTCAAGATATCTCTTCTGTGACACCAAATCCTCTACTTGGGTTTTCAATTCCCCCACCTGTTGGCTGGTTGCATATTCCCTTGATTCCAGTTCTAAAATTTTGGCTTCAAAATGCCTTTTCTCTCCTTCCATAATCATTACATGCACCTCCAAGGAATCCTTTTATGCCTCCAAAGCTCCGTATTCCCGTTGGAGTCTTTCTTTTCTGAAAGTATTTCCTCATGCTTTCTTTTTAATTATATGCCTTCTTCTCTTGTCTTGACCAGAGTATCTTTTAACTTGAGAATTTTTTTCTTTTGATGCTCTACATTTTCCATCAAACGGTCAACGTTATCAACACTGGATTGTGCAACTGCTACATCCATAAAATCCATGAACTTAGGGTCTTTATGAGTACCCTCCATGATGGTATTTTTGGTCACCGTAACCACATCAGCCTGTCATCCTATTTTTAACCTTTTTTCAGACCTTCTGGTGATGGTATTTCTTATCCTATAAAAAAAGATGGTATGTGTTGCTTAGATGGAGTGAAAGAAGTAATCCCAAGTTCTACAAATGGAATCTAGCCAGCTGTGATTGTGCCATCTGATGAAGAAGGAGGATCTATAGGGTTATTCTGAGCTGCTTCTCAGTCCAGCTCTTCACTAAGCTTATCCTCCTCCTCCTTCTTTCTTAGTTCTTCAATCGCCTCCTCGACTTCCTTTTGTTTTCTCTCTACCTCTTCTTTCCTTAATCTATCTTCTTCTTATTTCTGCCTATGAGCTTCTTATGCTTCCTTCTACTTTTGAGCCTCTTCTACTTCTGAGCCTCTTCTGCTAATTTATTTTCATCTTCTTCCTTTTGTTTCCTCTTTGCCTCAGTCTGTTGTAACTTTAAGGCCTCTTCTTTTGGCTTCTGTAGCTTCTTATCTACTGCACTACTTCTACCTTTCTTCTTAAACCGCTTGCTCATCTCAGTTGTGTTACTGTCTCTTCTATACACTTCTTCATCATTATGTAAGTGATTTGAGTATCCATAGTGTACCCCAACGACCGCGCAATGTTTTGTGACACTTCCATTACTGTCATTTCTATAGAAGCGTTTCTCTCAAAAGTGAAAAATTTCCAACTCTTTTACAAACTTAGAGGCACTTTTGATTTTGGTGAATTTGTAACTCCCTATGAAGAAAGGTAATGGAGGGAAGGTTTCCTTTTTCATGTCATAGAGGAAGTTACCTACTCTGTTTATGAAAACTTGCCTGACCACTTCTTTATGGACTACATAATCCGTAACATATTTGGGTAGCAATAATGGAGCTTTGGAGCCTCCATACATCCTCAAGTATGTTCCCTCTTTTGAGAAAAAATAGTCCCCATATTCACAAATAACGTCCATGGCATTATTCAATAAGAAATTGGGCTCTTTGATGAAGATCATCTCATAAAGGGGCATCAGAAACTCTTCACAGATGATCTTGTAGAAACTTGCATACCTATGCACCCAGAGAATCTGATAAGAAACATATACAGGGGCCTCAGTGTGTGTCCAGGTGCACCCGAGATTGGAAAACGAGTTTCTGCATAGAAAGTAGTCAATCAGGTAGGATGACATGCAAAATTATTCCCTTTTCTAAGCTATCCCTCCCTATGCGGCAGCTACACAAGATGACATGCTACTCGATATGATATCTTCCCAGTTGAAAATTGTGCCTTCAAAGGCCACATAGTATATTAGAGGGATCCAAATTAATTTATACAATATTCCATTTGCTTGGCTGAAAATCCTATTTAGCATCAGAGCTATGATCCTGAAAGGGTTTTGTAAGCTTGAGAACTCATATTTGCCAGTTTCCTTCTGCCGCATTTGTTTTCCTGTTATCATCATCTTCTTTGCACACTCCAAGATGTCAATATCTACTTGTTAGACCCACGAAACTGTCATCATCACCTATGTAGGGAGAAGCTTGCAAGCCAAGGTTATGTAGGCTGGAGTGAAAGAAGAAAAATCCCCCGCTTTATAACCTCCGAGCACGGGAAAAAATTTGGGCATGTAGTGGCCTTAGTAATGCCTGAGTTTTTTTATGTTATGATACAAGGACATTTCTCCTATATCAGCATCAAGAACATCCTGGTCTCTAATCATTTGATAGTTCTCCCCCCATTTGAACTCTGGGTCAACTCCTGTAATGGCTTTAGTATACTCAAATTTGATCTTGGTCCTGGAGATGATCTCCACATATGAATCGACTTCACTGGCCTTTTCTCTCTTCTTGCCACTCCTTTTAGGCATGGCATGAGTTGATCATTTCCAAATTGTCCTTCGACAAGTAATCCTTCTCGGTGAGATTAGAACCTATGAAATGCACATGGTGAGAGATGTCTAAGTAATACCATGGTTAAAAACCAACATGCATTATTGTATAAAAAATGAAATAACCCAAAATGAGAGGAAAATATGCTAAGTTTATGAATCATTGTTCTTTAAAAAGGAGAGCACAATCAGTTTCTAGTGTTATAATAGAGAACAAAGCTATATTTACCATTCTATTGCTAGCCAGACATAAATAGTTTTGTGAGGTGGAGAGAAGTGCCTCCTTAGAAGTTGTTTAGTCATTTATGCATGTAACAAAGGGTGTGTGTTTACAAATTTTAAATGAAAACTCATCAGCCCATGTGTATATGCCACTGTGTGAGTTATACCTTGTTGTTATCATATCTACTCCTTCATGTCTTTGAGAAACAATAATAGATCATAACAAACTGAAAGCTGAGCATTTTACCACTTGTTCTTTCCTGCATAAATGTTAATTGATTTTATCTAGGTTAGTGGAGTTCACAGTCTTTGTTTTCATCTTCTTGTTTATCTGAGTTCAAACTCTCAAGGCAACCAATTCTATTCATAACCTTATTCCTAGGCAATGATGTAGAAGAAACTAAAACATCATACTGTTGTAACGACTTACTTCATATTATCGGAAGGTGAATTCTTGAAAACCTTAGTTTCATTTAAAAACAAAATCGATCATTTTGGTGTACCACTTCCCAATAGTCTTTCCATTCTATCGCGTTTATGGGGTGCTTGAAAACCTCTCCCAGGATAACCGTTGTGGAGTAAAAGCGTGGGTATGTGCAACCAAAAATGGAAAAAGTCCTACCTTTACTCATAGCACGTAAAACCAAACACTTGAGAAACATATATGAGCGGGTACTTTGGATTGCATGATTATCCTCATCCTAGATTGAAAATGATGCAAAGTTTGGTATAAAAAAATAGTCATGAAAAAAGAGTCCAATTGGCCCGGGTAGGATATTTTCCCTAAGAAGACTGCACATATAAACAATTTCTAGGTGCAATAATCATGCGAAAAAGGAGCATTCTATAGTAAAAAACCCATCGAGGATGGGCATGAAAACGATCACGAGGCCCAAATCTTAAAAAAACTATTCGAGTAAGCCAGGAAAATTGTAGCAAAAGCACCCTAGGGGCCAAGGGTTTTCTTATACTGGGAAAGGGGCTATGGAATAGAGCGAAAAAAAGGCACAACAAACCCTAAACCCTTCCCACCTCTATATATACATATATAGATTTAAAACCTCTAAAAGAACAAAAGGACAAGAGTACAGGTGCATGCACCTACCTGTAGAAGTGAACACGGTGTTGGTTCGAGTACAAGCTCCATATGTATTTACTTCGTTGGGTGCTCTCCAAAATGGTGTTCGCGGGATAAAAACAACTCACTTCACACCATTTATATATAAAAAATTGAAAAGAGAGTCATTAATGCAGTAGTTGAATAACATTTAATGCGGTAGGGTCAAAACGTCGTTTGGCGCTAAAACTTGATAACTTGCCACATGACGTCGATACATGTCGATAAGTTTTTCTAGGGCTTCCGATACCATCGCTGATGAAATGCGAGTTTTTGCGATATGTGGGTGGAAAACAATGAGTTCCTCCAATCGTGTTGGCAAAACTCATCAAAATCTTCCTATGGACTTACCATTTTATTGACCAAAACTATGTCGACGAAAATATTGAAAATATCTTAACATTGGGCTGCAATTCACCTTCGAAAACATTTGTTAATTTCTCCGATCATATCGGAGGTAACACACAAGTAACTCGTGACTGTGTCAGCAAAACTTGTTGAGTTCCTCCGATATGTCAACAAAACTTGCTGAGTTCCTCCGATATGTTGGCAAAATTTGTTGAGTTCCTCCGATATGTCGACAAAATTTGTTGAGTTCCTCCAATATGTCAGAAAACTTGTTGAGTTCCTCCTATGTGTCGGTGGAAAAACATGAGTTTTAACTTAGCCAAAAAATTTCCTTGGTCAAATTTTGGGTAAAAACTAAGTATTAGGATGAACTCTCTTGGATTGAAAATCTAGTCTAAGTAAGCTTAAAATCAAAAATTAAGGAGGGGCCCTAAAATGTAATTTTTTGGGGGGTAGCAGTTGCAGCAACAACAAGCGGGTAAAACCACTCCAGCCATTCTTTAATTGTGTAAATACTCATGAAGATGAATACGAACTTAGTTGGTTAACATTCCCACAAATACATCTTGACTATTTACATGTTTATGCTGTAAAGATGTGTCTCTTCTTGAATGTTATGTTGAAAGCCTAGTTTGAAGACTCCCTATTGCAAACTATGTTTTCAACAAAGGGAGTCTACAAAACCTATTTTTCGACAATAATGTCAACCAAGGTACTTGGTTCATTTTTTGTAATAGCTTTAATATTATAAGCTCTAAATAAAGGGACATCACCTTTATTTTTGTTGTCCATTTATTCCATATCTAAACTTGGAAACCTAGCAAGGATTACAATTCTATAGGATCTCATCCATTTTTACATAAAGTTTGATTTTGATATTACATCCTTCAAATTCTATGAATAGTATTTAAGAGCTCTTCCTCCATCTTTCACATTTTCATCTTTATTTTCTTATTTTATATTAAAGACTTAAGTTTTACATTTTTTTTATAATTTTATTTTATAAACATTCTTCTTATTACACATCTCATTCAATATAATGTATCATGTCCCTAGTTATCTCTTTGAAACAAAGTGGTATAAGGTTAGTTGCTAGCAGGTGGGAATGGTCTAAAAAAACTATGTGAATTGTCCAACATCCATCAACATTTAAGGATCCAAATTCGAATTTGTTCCTAGATCTCCGTATAGTCGTTACAACTACTACCAATTCCTACGTTCAATAATTTAACACCTAACAAAGTTGTATTTATTATATTTTTAGTGTTTATTATCTTATTTTGACAATTGTATTTAATGAAAGATTATAAATAATCAAGAAATTAGACAAAGAAAAAAAGTGGAGGAAAATGTTCAAAGTTGATATCAATCGTGATAATTCGCATAATGATGTATAATAATCATAATCGCCATATAATGGTCAACCCTAACATATAAATAAGTGCATAAGATAAAGATTATATTAGAAGATAATTATAATGGTGGTTAAGGGTTTGGGTTTAGGATCCAAAAGGATAGCAATCCTCCAATTAATCATGATTTCATACAAATGTACCATCTAAGAAACAAATACTAGTGAAAAAGGTGTTAACATATCTAATTCTTTGACTTAATACCCATGCTTCAAAACCTTATGAGTCTTGATGGAGATTTGCATGAAAAACCGCCAAAAATGCATGTCCAATACTAAGTCTCTAAATCCCACTATGATCAAATGAGTCAGATAACCTATAAGTATTCACTGATGTGAACACAAAATCAATGAGCAAAAACCCTAATGAGAAGTTAATTGGTTCTAAGTTAAACACATCCCAACTCCTAGAAATTCTCAACAATATAATGTGTCAAGAAAAAAAAGAGAACGGTTAACTATCCTCTAGTTGTTCCAAAAACCATTCTTATAAATTTTGAAGACTAAGAATGAAGACTACCAACTAAACACATATGTTAAAAAAATTCCGTATCAAAACGACCCATTAAAACCTATTAATAATCTAGTTGATAAAAAAATTATAGATCAACATCCCAATATTGTATCCAAAAAAACCTATGTATGAAATACATATAAATGTTTCAACAAGAAGTGGACCATAATCCTACCAAAAATTGATGAAAAGCAAAATAGGTGAACTATGGTATTGCTCCAAATCTAGAATCCAAATTGTCCATTAAAAATGTTGAACATCAATGCAAGTCACAAATCTTCCATAAGTAACTAAATCCTCAAATTCCAAAACATAATATCAATCATCAAAATTCAATCTATACCAATATCCTAAAAAATTAAAAATCCTAAAAATTGCCAATTTATAAACCATCTCAACAAATATCCTATATAAAGGTCAAACTAACCAATCCAAGTCAAAAGCATACAATCCTTAATGATCAACCCATCATCTTGAATAAATTGCAATTCTAAAAAAAACATAGTGGATTTCAAAACTTGAAGTCTAAAACTTATCATCAATATTTCCTCCCTATTAACTGAAATGTGAGAAATGTTGGGTCTTATAATTCAACAATGTAAATATTCCTCCCCTGAAAATATAAAAGGGTAACCATGATGTATTTGAGTAGAGTTTTAAGACTCGATATTCAACTCATTAGACAACATCAAGTAGGTCCTAATCACACCCTAAATCAACAATTCCTAAATAAATCCATGTCCATATGTCGTAGCATATTCCCCAGTTTACATGGTTGTACCTATTTATGAATCTTATTGCAAGATTATTCTAGCTTGCAGATTCCAACACCAGGTATCTAACCATCCAAAATGTACTTGTTTTCTTATTAGCATTAATTTGTTTCTAACACATTTCTAAATGGTGGGTTGTCTTCCCATATAAACTACATGGGTTACGATCAAAACAACATAGGTCCCTATGGCCAACTAGATGATAGTATTGGCACTATTTAAGTAATTCACCTAACTTATCATCATTAACTTCATCACTTCCACCATCCTAATCCTTAAGTTCCTTCTTCTTATATTAAACTCTAACGTCAACTATATGCATTTTCAAACCATCAACATGAAATTATCACTTACAAATGTAAGTGGTTTGTTTTGGAGTAATTAGGAATGTGAAATTAGTTATACTCATTATTTTCATATCCTAAGCCATATTTGATCCTCTTTAATTTCAACACTTCCCAAGGACTACAATTTTTTCATCAAATTTATTCTTCGTCTCTGTAATGTCTTCACCCAATTCATCTATGTGATTTGTTTTTGTATGTTTATCAATGTCTTCTTGTTCAATATCAATGATGTATAATCTAAACAATAGATTAAGTCAAATAAAAATGGGATCAAAATGTTGAAGCATTTCATGATGCTAAATTTTTTTTTTAACTCATCACTTTATAAAATTTTGAGTTTTAAGTGTATCAATAGTTTTGTGCATAATTGCATTGATACTTGTAGCCACGTTACTTAGTGAAGTTAATTTAATCTCAATTGTTGTTCCTAATGCATTATTAATTAAAGTTTGTAGAAGATTGCACAAACATTTTATACCCACCATCTCGATTAATGCAAATTTCAAAAGCAAGTGTAGCAATCATGGATACATATCCACGTGTCACAAAAATAGTCACAAAGTGTTAGTGATAAAAACCATTAAACAACATTTCCATTGATCCAACAAGTCAATAAAAAGTGGTGTTGCAAAAACAAGCATCAAATTGCTATAACAAAAGAAAAAATGACCAATTATCTTTGATACAACTGAGTCAATTTGGGCCATATCAAGATCATCAATAAAATAAATACAAATACAAATCCCAAAATGGTAAAAACATGCCAAATTGATATACCTTCTAAGTGATGTGAAGAAGTAATTCTTGCAACTCCACTGTTTACAACTTTTGAATTTGAGACTTTAAATTACAATGGACACAAGTATGTCACATGTCTAACTCGGAAGAAATTTTCCAGAGACATTAAGGGATTAATACACATAAGTTAGCCTTGACTCAAAAAATTATAATACCTTACAAAATCACTATTGCAAGTTGTGTTACTTAGATGGCAAGTTGTGTTGCTTTACACCCTTAACAATGTATCTTTCTTTACCTTCTTTACATTAGAGTAATTCATTATTTATATGATAGTTCTTTATCTTTTTTATGTGTGTTATTATCACGGGGGGTTCACTAGCGAGGCAATATCTTATCACTTCTATTCATATTAGGGGTTTGAATACTCCTAAAAACCTCATAAATATATTTCCTCGTATTAAGGGGCCAAGGGGGGATTTTTAATTTGACATAGTAATATAAATATTGGACGTTATTTTATTTGGGTGGGATGAGGACTAACCTCCAAATCATGGGCTCAATTCATACCTCCAAATTGTGGGTTGTATTCATATTAGTCCTAGTGTTTGCTAAGGAATAAGCTATAAATCACAGGCTAGATTCATACCTCCAAATCGTGGGATGGATTTGTATCAGTCCTAACTACTACTAAGGAATAACCCTCAAAACATGGGTTGGATTTATACCTATAAATCATTGAACTTATTAAGTCGTATTTTCTTTAGAATAATTTCTTAGGTTGGGGTTTAGGTGGGTATTGAGATTCAATCAAACCTTGCTCCACGAAAACCAAGAAAAGTGATATTAATCTTTATTGCTCAATCAAACAAATAAAAGTTAGATCAATATTTCTTGACTAATTATTTCTTTCAACTTTTTGTATTCTTCTTTAACATTTTCACATTGTTAATTAGAAATAGTTAGTAGATTGAGTTATATTTCACACATTCATACCTATAATTTCAATTCTTCTATGCAAGGCATCCGTCTTAATATTGTATTGAAATTGACATGAACATAGGTGAAAACCTAAATATTTATTTACATACCCTGTGCGTTATCATTACCATGAAATGGTATCATATAAGTTTCACCGTCAGTGTATCTTTATAATTATTTTATGCCTGAAACTTAACAATGGAGATTTCAGTCCCTCTCCTGTAAAGATAAAAAAAAAAATACTAGATATAACCCAAGAAAAGGTAACTAAATATTTTTTATTCCCCTTGATTGCAATAATACTGTAGAGGAAGTGGAGCAATTCATTACATATTGTGAATGACCCAAATCCAAGCTATGCATATGATCATATGGTGTTATTGGAAAGTAAGAGGAATATTTCTATGTTCAATTGCGTTCAAACATCAATGATGTTTGTTCAAATAGGAAGGTGGGGAAGTTCATCCATGAAAGGGTTTCAATTTTGTATTATTATATATTTTAATTTATTAAGATTGTAGAAAACATGAGCTCTCTATGGCTATACTTGTATTTACATATATAAAATTGGTAGATTGGCAGGTTGTGGTGTGAAACATCTACAATTCTCATCTTTATAAGCATTGCACTAACTATTGGATTATCAATATTTTACATTCTTTGTTGCATTGATCTCTTGACTAGGTTTTCTTTTACACATTTTTCCTTCCCCATTAATACTATTTCGTTGGGTATTAAAAATGGGTTGATAAAAATAGATACCTACAATATCTGGTGAAACTAGGGGTTTTCTTAATTGGAACTAGGTCTCCCCTAATTATAAATATGCCTTTATGTTACTCTTTAGGTTTGACACACATTATGAAGTTCACCACCAATATGAAAACTATGAACCATATGTAATTTTAATTAAATTTTATATAGATTTTTAAAAAACTAATTAAGGCCTCCCATTTTAAAAATATTTGAACTAGGTTTCCAACATTTTGAGGTAAACAATGACCTCAAAACAAAAGTATACCATAAAAAACAATTAGTTTATTAGCACTAATAGTGAACAAGATGATAATGTCACCCATATTCATAAATATTTTTATGATTTTTAAGGGAAAAAATATGTTTTCTCTCATGTTTTCAACCTATCTCCTTGTAAGTTTACTCAAATTTTGAGTGTGAGCACTCGTTGGATGTGGGAGTTAATTTTGCATCCAATGAGTACCCACTTTCATATTTTGGATAGACTATCGATAGGAAAAAAAATCGAAATACAATAGAAAAACATATTCTCTCGCATGAAATACATTTTTTTAATTGTATTTCAAGTTTCTTCCTACAAGGGGTCCATCAAAAGTATACCGACTTGGTACTCATTCGATGCAGAATTCAATTACACATCCAACAAGTTCTCACATTCAAAATTTGAGTAAATTTACAAGAAGATAAGTAAAAAATACGAGACAAAAAAAAAAAAATTTAAAAAAAATCATAACTCTTATTTTATTAAATTCCTCAGGAGACCCATTTTAAACCTGAAAAATCCCCTAATAGTAAATTTCCTTAGTTACAAAAATGTCTCCCCTTTTATTACACAATCACAATTTATACCCTTTCAAAACATTTTAGCATACCTCCTATTTTGAAAGCATTTGAACTAGATCTCCCCTAATTACAAATATCAACTAGGTCTACACTAGTTACAAATATTTCTCCATGTTAGTCTTTAGGTTTGACACATTTTAATGAAATATCCATTTTTAATAACAAATATGAACTAGGTCTTCTCTTGTTACAAATATGCATTTCTGTGGTTCTTTGTATTTAACACATATTATAATATGTTTCTATGTTATTCTTTGGATTTTGCAGAGTCTTACAATTAAGAACGTGTGTTTCCTTCTATAAGATTATAGGTTCAAATTTGGAGGGATAAGGTATGTATACTTCCCTAGTTTTAAGCAATCAAATCACTATCCAAAAAAATTTCCGTATCCTACAAACAAGAGAGTTTCATATACAAATTTAGTTTTAATCATGACCTTAAAATTGAGTTATTATTATTATTTATTCATATGTCTATCTTTATATTATTCTTTGAATTTAACACAAATTATAATATGTTCTTTGTTTTTACATTGTTATGTCCTCGACGAGGGACAATATAGTTTTCGATAAGGCCCTTTTAATCTGGGTCTATAGCCTATCTTAGACTACAAATATATATTTTCGATATAGCATGAGTTGAGGCAAAAATATGTATTTCTAAAATGCAACAATGGAATATATGTGTGTAAATTTGTCATTGCCTCGTAGGACTTAGACAAAATTATCAGAACATTTTCTTCTAAATACTTGCTTCATCTATAAAGAATGTCCTCCAATATCTTAGTAGATTATATATTTACAAATCTCTACAGTGTTATATAAAGCAATGCTACCAGATCCAACCCAGTGCTCTCACCTTTGACTTGTTCTCTTCAAAGAGAGAACTCTACTTGTGCCTTTGAGATTCAATTATGGTAGAGGAGGAAAGAAAGGTATACATTTTGCATTACTCTCTTAACATTATCTCTATTATTGTTTCATCCAATCATATTCAAATTCTGCCAGAAAATCAACAAAGATTTTGGTTGGAGCGATCCACAGGGAAGATAAGGTACATGTTATTTGCAAGATAATTATACATCGTCTGGATTCATGACCAACTTTATTGGCGTTGAATTTATCAAGATGACTCTAGGTTTTCTTATCAAGTTTCTTATTATTATTTTTCAAATTGTACTTTTATCCCAACAAAAAACCATTGTAAAAACTCTTCTTCTTTCAAATGAAGGAAACCCTCAAAAAACTAATATTTGCTCGTTATAAATTGTGGGTTCAGATTCAGGGAGCTTGCAGAATTATTATCAATTTGTTGGTTGGATGTTGGGGGACGAATAGAGTGTAGGATTTTGTCACCTGATATGCAGTACATAGTGGTTTTTGTGCTTAAATTTAGAGAGTGATCCTTCCGGTGGGATGCCTAGACAATTAATTTTTAGGTTCAAACACAAAGGGAAGGAGAGATGGAATTCGAGCATCTTCTTGGTCACATGGAAACAAGTGGTGGATGGATCGAAGTGGTTGCATGGAAATTCACAGTGAGAGCAACAAAAGATATTGATGATTTTTCTCGCATTGGATTTCGCATTGGATTTCGCATGAGAGAGCGGGAGTCAATTCAAGGGAAAGGTGGGTTGCTTATAGATGGAGTGAAGATTGAGCCCCGTTAGTCCACTTAGATCATGGATTTTGCATATATCAGTGTTGATGTATTTAGGTTATTTTTGTGATTCATTTGGTTGTATTGATTCTTTTTTCCATTGAGCACATGTGCTATATGCATCACTTTTCTATACGTAAAGGGCACACCCCACTCTCTTTTAAATTTTGTTTTTGTTTTTGTTTTGAGTATTATAGATTAAGACCTTGAAAGTTGAAAGTGTAATTCCATGCTCCAAGGTCATCTATATTTGTCATGGCATACATTAAATATACCCCTTTCTCATCCTCTCCATCCTGTTGTTATTTGTAAAAAAAAATCAATCACCCACCATAAACAAAATAATCCATGTCCGTTCTCATGGGGTAATCACTTTAAGGATTTAACTTCATCTAAAGAATTTTGTGTTTTGTTTATTTAGTTTGTCCAGAGATCAGATTTGACTGGACTCTCGAATCATTTCAGCATGCTTCCTTACAATATAAATATGCTTTATTGATATCAATCCCATATTATTAAAAATATATTGCCACGATTTGGATCAATTAAGAAATATTTAATATCTTCTTTTTTTATAAACCTTTTTTTTCTTCATATTTCTCTATCTTTCCCAACATCCCATGGTAATGGTGTCCGTACCTTTTATATATTTTATTGAATCGACTTAGTTTGAGAAAACTGTTGAGAAATCAATGAGCATGCCAACTTGCTACAAGAAAGGTAGTTAGCCTCACACGATCTCTATAGTGTCTATTTTGTCATATCAAAGGAGTCTTACCACATCAAACTTGTTGTTCTAGTGTGTTCACTACAATAAACAAACCCTAAGATCATTAATGTAGATTGTAGATAAGACAATTTTCAATGTAGATGAATAAATCCTTTTTAGATATTGAGGTTTTATATTGCATGAAGCTGGATATAGCCAAACATTTAAGAAATCATTATATATGGAAAATAACAAAGCACACTACATGTTATGATGCTATTCTTATGGGGATGTGTATTTATTTTTGACTCCATGATGGACTATTTTCAGTCATACGTTTTATCATTCAAGTAATTCCTTGATAAGCATTTAAGTGTTGGTCGAAAATCTAGATTGAAGAAATATTATACATTTCATTCTCTCTATCAATTTATTTTGTAATTGATTGTTTGTTTCAAACCTAGATAAATCTCTCTAACGAACCCCATTATCCATGGTCATATGGAAAATGCTTTTCTTCCTGTGATAAAGTTGCACTTTGATGTTGATTTAATTTTTAATTTTTTAATTTTTTTAAATTAAATTATTTCAAGCATGTCTTTTTGTGATAGATAAATCTTTTTAATGAACCCCATTATCCATGGTCATATGGAAAATGCTTTTCTTCCCGTGATAAAATTGCACTTTGATGTTGATTTAATTTTTATTTTTTTATTTTTTTTAAATTAAATTATTTCAAGCATGTATTTTTGTGGTAGTATAAGGGTAACATGCTTATGTCAACTCTTTAGACCCTTCCATATTCTAAATGTGATGTATTTGAATGTACTGTGTATGCTTATTTGAATTCATGACACATGCTGAAAACTATAATGTTAATGTTTATCTGAATTTAGCTTTATTTACCATATTCTTAATGGGATATACGTCTATGCTTGTTCTTTTGAATTTTGTATCATCATGAACACTATATTGTACATGTTTATTTAAATATGGAATTCA
Organism: Pseudotsuga menziesii; assembly: GCA_001517045.1. Classification (NCBI taxonomy): domain Eukaryota; kingdom Viridiplantae; phylum Streptophyta; class Pinopsida; order Pinales; family Pinaceae; genus Pseudotsuga; species Pseudotsuga menziesii. Next base: position 405,910 of record LPNX010778360.1, on the reverse strand, counting down.
TCTATGTTTGGAACTCAAACTATGATTTGAGTGTGTAGGTTTATATAGTATTTAGCCATTGTGTTAAGAATTTTGGAGTACCACTATGTAGAAATTTTGATAGATCTATGCTTTTCAGGTGGATACTCCACCCATCTTTCTTTTCTTTTACACCAGGATCATTTTGATCATGGAGATGGGTGGAGTGTCCATCCTACACAATAATACTCCAAATTCTAAACACAATGAAAATCAGAAAAATCACACTATGATTGATTTTGAATTTACAATTGCTTTTCTATACAACCACATAAAATTAAAACAAGAAGGAAGGGCAGTTTCGATTAGATGGTAACAGTTAAAAACAAAAGACATGCTAGTTTTTTTTTTTCATATGGTATCCATTAGAGAAAAAGGGTCGTATGTTCTGAAAATCAAATTCCCATTCAATCAAATATGAAGATATCTATTTAACAAGTGCAGTGATAGAAAGAGTTGTAGGCTCATGTTGGATTTCTCAATTTGGGTCAAATTGATTAGGGAACACACATCATCATTGCATTCATAACTCTAACGGAGATGATAAATTAAAATTAAATTTCTCAACAAACAAGGGAAAAGTGTTTGTTGGTGAAATCTCAAGCCAAACTTTTGTATAAAAAAATCTCAAACCAAACAACGATGTCTCTTTGGGTGTGCCCTTATGGGATGATTATTCTTGAAGCCTCCTCTAAATTCACAATGATGTCGATATTTTTGTGAACACTAACTAGATGAAAGAATTGAAGGTAGATTGAAATTGTTAATATGGTTTGAAGTTTGTTGCAGGAATAAATGTAGGTTTTGATTTTGATTTGGCACTACAGTTTATTAAGTTGTTAATTTTCATAGAAATTAAAAAGTTGGGGGTTTGTAATTTTTTAAAACGTAAGTGTAGTTTATTAAGTATTGAGTTGCTTTGTATATATTCAACAATCATACTTAGATTTTAGATTTATGAATATCAATTAAATAATCTTGTTTATAAGTGTTGAGTTGCTTTAAATGTATTCAATAATCATGCTTAGATTTTATATTTTATGAATAACAATTAAATGATATTGTTTCAAGGAGTATATATAATTGTAATTGCGCGGAGAGGCGCATTCTACAGCCCGGTATGAGGTAGAAGTGTGATTCCGTGCTCAACGTGGAAGTGACACGTGGCACAATGTCGACACAATGTCGGCTCATGAATATTTTTATATTTTTGATAATTACGTAACCATGTTGCTAGACAAATGCTAGCGGCCTTATACAAAAAGTTTTGTTTTTGTTGTTAATAGCTTTTTTCCATTGCAGACTTTATGTGAGATTGCATCTACTTATCTAAACAATTGCTCGCAGCCTGATATAAAAAATTGTCTTATTAACTAATAGCTTCTTATTGTTTTTGTAGAAATAGATAGCGACATCAAGAACATTGTCACCTAGTGGCTATTGTTATTCAAAAAATCTACGCAAATTGCAATATATTGTTATTTGGATTTAACTAGCTTATGTTCTTAATTTAAGTTTTTCTTTGGATTTGGACTTGACATAAATATTATAATATGCCTCTATTGTAACATATGCTTACCTATATGTTTTCCTTTCGGTTTGGCAAGCATGGATATTATAATGCATGCCTCTATGTTGTTCTTGGATGGGTTTGGGAGGCTTGGAACATATTATTATATTGTTTTTGGGTTTGGCACATATTATTATATATTTTTGTCCTTTTTAATGTTGTTTGGTTTTTTATTTTTTATTTATTTTTTAGATTTGGCACATCTTACAATATATTATTGTATTTATGTTGTTTGAAAGTTTATGCGGTTTGAAAAAAAGTATATCTAATATATAATAATTTGAGTTTTTTTATATACTGGCATTAACTATATTAATAATATTAATATGTTTGAATATGTTTATATATTTGATACTGTATATCAAATTATCTTTATTCTTTGTGCTCATGCGACTAGATTGAGAGTTTACTGAGCATGTCATGCGAACTGTATATTAGCTTAATGCCCAATTACCAAATGGAGGAGTTTATTAGGAGTTTGGAGCAGTTTATTAGGACTTCGAAGTATTTTATTAAGAGTGTGATTGTTACACAAAGTGCACATTATCTCGACTTCGAGCTTTCAAATGGAGTTCGAATAAGCCTTATGCACATTAGTTCAACTCCTAGCTACCACATGGAATTTGACTGTCACATGGACTGCACATTACCATGCCACTAAGTGCAGTTATCACAAGAGTTCATAGGATTTTTATTAGGAATTTGACTAAACCTTGTGCACATTAGCTTGACTCCTAGCTGTTGGATGGAGTTATACTCTCACACGAACTACACATTACCATGTCATTAAGTGCAATTATTACATGAGCTATTTTTTATTTTTTTCCAACTACTACAAAGTGCAGTTATCATATGAGATATTTTCTAATTTTTTATATAGATGTTTATTACGAATTTTGAATGACGACCATAGAATCAATGTAGACAATACACTTGTCCCAATCTCCTAAAATTTAGGAAAAGTATAGATCATAGTCCACCCCAAAATCCTATGATATAAACGTTTATCGACTTAATTATGATATTTTTTTTTCTTTATGTTTATGCTTATTTCATTTTATTTTTTATATATTATAATATATTTTTGTCTTTGTGTTGTTGTTGTTTTGGTTTTGGGAGGGTTGACACAAATTATAATCTTAGTTTTATTCGGTTTAAATTATAATGTTTTTTTTTATGAGATGTTTGGTATAAATTATAATATGTTATTTTATATTATTTTTTAGATGTGAGAGATTTGGGTTTGAAAGAAAGTATAATTTGTTGTTATTTGTTTATCTTTGGATTTAAGAGGTTTTGTGTTTTCTTTCTTATTCTTTGGATTTTGGTTTGGGAGGTTGTATTCGACACAAATTATAATAAGTTGTTTTTGGTTCTTTGGGGTTGACACTTTTCTTCTTTTTTGGATTTGAGATATTTGGGTTTGACACAAATTATGGAGGGTTGTGTCTTTTTTGATTGCCTTTGTATTTGAGAGATTTGGGTTTGACACAAAGTATAATATATTTTTATTTGTTCTTCTTTGGACTTGGGAGGTTTTGGGTTCCACACAAAGTATAATATGTTGTTAGAATTTTTTGGATTTGACACATTTTCGGCTTTGTATTATACCCCGTTGGGAGATTTTGAGTTTTAGATTTGGCAATGTTGTCAGGAGGTTTTGCGCTTGATACAAGGATTTGGGTGATTTTGGGTTTGATAGAAAGTATAATATGTTCTTCTTTGTTGTTCTTTGGGTTTGGTAGATTTTGAGTTTGACACAAACCTTCTTTGGATTGGGAGGTTTTGGGTTTTCTTGGTTCTTTGGATTTCAGTTTGGGAGGATTTGTGTTTGACACAAATTATAATATGTGTTTTTTTGTTCTTTGGGTTTGACACATATTATAAAATTTTGTGTCTTCTTTTTTCTTCTTTGGATTTGAGATATTTGGGTTTGACACAAAGTATGGAGGGTTTTGTGTCTTATTTGTTCTTCTTTGGATTTGAGAGATTTGGGTTTGAAACAAAGTATAATATATTGTTCTTTGTTCTTCTTTGGACTTGGGAGGTTTCAGGTTTGACACAGAGTATAATATGTTGTTGGGAGGTTTAAGGTTTGGCACCTTTTTGACTTTGGATTATACTTTGTTGGAAGGTTTTGGGTTTGGGTTTGCCACCTTTTTGGCACATCGAGGTTTGGGAGGTTTTGGGTTTAGATGTGTCATAAAGTATAATATGTAACTTGTTCTTTGTTCTAGTTTGGATTTGGAGGGTTTTGGGTTTAGGTTTGTCACAGTTTGGGCACACAAGAATTTGGGAGATTTTTGGTTTGAGTTTGTCACAAAGTATAATATGTTGTTTGATTTTCTTTGGATTTGAGAGGTTTTGGGATTTGTTCTTCTTTTGATTTGGGAGGTTTTAGGTTTTAGTTTGTCACAAAGTATAATATGTTGTTCTTTGTTCTTTATTTTTGTTTGTATTTGAGAGGATTTGAGCTTTGTTCTTCTTTGGATTTGGGGAATAACATTCTATCCAAGCCTAGCATGTATCCTATTTCATTAAAAATAATGCCAAATGATGCTTTTAAGATGCTTTCTTTGTGAAAAGATTCTTTTTTTGATTGATTAGAATTTATCACATAGTTGTGGAAATATTATTGATTAATGTAAATTCAGTGGATGAGTCAAATTAAGAATGGAAATCAGAAAAATGTTTATGAAAAAAGAAGAAGAAATTGATACAATTTCCGGGGAAAAAATTGAGTTAACATATGTTAAACATGAGTTAGGCACCGAAATTTTTAAGAAGAGGCAGGTTAAATAGTCTGTTAACTATCTTGAGATTCTAAATTGCATTAAGTTACAACCATTTAGAAATTTTTTTGAAGAGTGAAACTTGCAAGTAAAATCGTTTTAATATATACGTAATTAAAAAATGGGTGGTGTAATTATGGTAGATGTACGCAGTGGAATTAAATTGAGGAATTCTCCATATACTGCTTTGTAATTATCCATCCAATATTGGTTTTCTTTCGATATTCTGCTATGAAATTCTCCATCCATTGTTGATTACTGATATGGTGAGTAAATTCAAAAATTTTCTTGGAAGGAATAGAATGTTTGGTTGTTTAGAAGGGTCATGACAAAGTATATGACACCAATGAAATCATGTGTATTCATCCTTCATATCTTTGTTTTTCATGACATATCAAACCTAAGATAAATTCTGTGAAATAATATAGGGGAAAAAATCTCCTGACAAATCCTGTGAACTAATTGAGGCAAATAATTCTCCCGACAGATCCTATGAACTTGGCATCGAAGAAAATAATTCTCTTGATGGATCCTGTGATCTTGGCATCGAGGAAAATAATTCTCCTTACATATACTAGGAACTTGGCATTGAGGAAAAAGAATTCTCCTAATAATCGTTGTGTTGAACGTACAACATGATACCAATAAAGTTTTTTTTTTTAAATAGTAAAGGCTATTATTATCTTTATATTAAAAAATGTTTCTAGTATAAACTAGGTAGTAAATGAGTACATAAAAAAGGAATAGTATAAAACAGAGAAATCATTGATGGACAGATACCCCTAGATTATAACTTCATATCCTAACAAATGGGAATATTAACAAAAGCCATTGTGCTTGCGTCATCCTTCAACGATTGAAGGAGTTGTTTCCTCGCTGGGTTGTGTGAGCATTCAAGTTGACAAAAATAGATGGATTCATCCTGATGGCATGATTATGCGTGCAATTTATTGAATATAGGAACAAAAATGTGTAATTAGGCCTCAGTACAAATTTCATACCTAGGGTGTACTTGGATTCGCATGGTGTGCATTTTTGTGCTACCCATGAAAAATTGGCAAAATAATATGAACCCCTATTTTGGTAGACTTGGATTTCATTGTAGATCATAAATGTTACATAAATGAGTAGAAAATATTGTAGAAAATGTTGGTACATTCATATTATATTATTACTTATTTCATGTACCATGAAACATAGGTCACTATGTGCATTTCATTGAGGCAACAACCTTGATTTTTACCATGTGGAACACACATAAATTTGGAGTTTTCTTGCACAAAACAAGTTTTTATGGGTGAAATTTAAAATATGAAACTTTATTTAGGTTTATAATAATTAAAACCACACTTTGAAATTTTAATCATTCAATTTAGCTTTGTAATGCAGGATGGGCGTGCATTTTACTAAAAGCTAGACAAAATTGCCTTACTTCACTGAAATGCATGCCAAGGATTTATGTCTTGCTCAATTTGAGGAACTAAAATAAGAGAGTGTCTTTTTTCTTATTCCTCATCTTTTTGTATTTTAATAATTTGATTTTCCCCTTGAAATTTTCCCTTTACGCTTCCCTAAGCATGAATAATTTTCCATTGGCATGCGTTTCATCAAATAGTAAAAAAGGTGGTATATCCATGGTATATTATTATTTATTCCATATACCATGAACTGCAGGTCAATGTGTGCATTTCATTGAGGCAATCAACCATGATTTTTACCATGTGGAAAACACATAAATTTGGAGTTTTATTGCACATCATAAGTTTTTATGTCAGAAATTAAAAATCTCAAATGCTATTTAGATTTGTAATAAGTAAAAACAAACCTTGTAGTTTGAATCTTTCAATTTGGATTTGTAATACGGGTTGGGCATGCATTTTAGTGAAGCTAGCCAAAATTGTCTCGCTTCACTAAAATGCATGCCTAGGCTTTGTTTCATGGTCAATTTGAACCAATAAAATATGTGAGTGTCTTATTTTGTCACTCCTCCCCTTCATTTAATTTAATCTTTTGAATTTTTCCCTCAATGTTTTCCCTTTAGGTTTCCCTAAGCATTCATGTTTTTGCATTGACAAGCATTTTGTCAAAGAGTTTACAAGTATGAAAAATAGGTATGAAACCAATTTTGAAAAGATGACTCGTGTATAAGTAGGCTCATCAATGTGTAATTATGGCTCAGTCCAAATTTTATACCCGAGGTGTACTTGGATTGGCCCAGGTTTGCATTTTTGTACTAACCTTGAAAATTTGACAAATACTATGAAACCACAAAAATTTGGAGTTTTTTTTTACAACATAATTTTTCATTTGTGAAATTAAAAGTCCTAAAGTTTAATTAGGCTTTTACAAAGTAAACAGACAGTCTTTGGTTTAAACAAATCAATTTGTCTTTGTAATGTAGTCTAAGCGTGCATTTTAGTGAAGCTAGAAAACAAATGCTCTGCTTCACTAAAATGCATGCACAAGCTTTGTTTCTTGGTCAATTTGAGACTGTCTATTTGTTTCATTCCTCACCTTTATGTATTTTAATAATAAGTAATTTTGTATTGAAGGTTTTCCATTTAGGTTTCCCTAAGCATGCATAATTTTCATTAACATATATTTTTTCAAAGAGTTGGAAAGTATGAAGAATAGGTTATGTTATATTTCATATATCTTAGATAGATTCAGAATATATTACATATATTTTTTAATTAGATAAATTCAATCTAACATCTAATGCCAATATTTATTGTTTTTGTTGATTTTGTATAGTAACTCATCAATGGATCATTCACATGACCCATCTCAAAAAATTATTCCTCGAGAAAGAGGTCGATGTAAGGGTGTATATTAATCTAATATTCCAACTTTGGAACAATGTGACATTGTTCTTCTATTCACTCATGCTAGAGGTAAAAATACTACTAACAATGTTTTTCATGGATAATGCGGAAGATTTGGAGATCAAAATTCCATACCAGAGAATGATACCAAAAGTCTCCATCAAACATAAAGCAATCATGCAACCATTGTTCAAACTCCTTTGTCTCAAAGATCAACCATTAATGCTTCTTGCATTACAAATTAATCTGATCAAATTATAGAAGGATGTGTTCCTCAACAACAAAGGCATACTTTAACTCCAATTATAGCTGCAGGGAATGGAAATATAGTACAAGATAGAAGTATTTACGATAGAAAATATTTTGTTTCACAGAATGTGCTAGTCCCAAAATTCCCTCAAAGAACAGATTTTATTCATGCTTCCATTACAATGAAATATTTTTTGGAGAATAGAAATATGTACCACATAATGAACTCTGTTTCACAGCTTGAGGCCCCATGTTTCCCTCAAAGATCAATGATTGATGTTCCTGCTATTACAAATCACTCTAATCAAATTCTTGAAGGTTGTGTTGCTCAACAACAAAGGCAACAGGGGAGGTAGGCGCACGTGCACGGGGGATCATCTATGAACCTGGAGGAAATATAGTCATCTCTTACATATGGGGACTAGGAAATAATTCCAACAATGCTACTAAATGGATCGTCTTACTTCATGGTATGGAAACCGTCACAAAGTAAAAGATCGACAAGCTCTTAGTCTTGGGAGACTCAAGGAAAATCATTCAAAAAATAAGGAACGATTACCCCAAAGGATCTCCATGGTGCAGAAGTATTCACCAAAGAATTGGATTACTCAACTTATCTCAAGAGGTTAAATATATTCACATCCTCCGAGAAAATAATAGATCATCGGACCACCTGAAAAATAAAGGAGTTATGCTCGGTTTAGGACAATTATTCTATGAGATGGGTTACATAGACATATTCCAAGTCCCATATTTCTTTATTCCACCCATTTGAATTTAAGACACAATGGGAAGATATCCCTTGGGATGGTGTGGATACATGTAGGTCATCCTTGCAACACCTAGCCTCATCCAGACACTTGGAAAACACATTTATGGGGAGTCTTTTCCAAATAATTCCCCCCTTTTGGCTCACCTACAAACATAATGCCTCGCTTTAGCTTTGCAGATAAGGAGGGGGCAACGGGGTATGTTTGCACACATATTCAATAGATTGGGAACCATTTGAGAGGTTTGACCCTCTTTCCACGTAATTGTGAGTGTTGGAAAGAGGTTGAGGATCAGTTAGTTACACAACATCACGGATGCTGCGCAAGCCCAGAAGGCACCGCGCAAGAGAAAGATAGCGTGCAAGGCGGAAGACAGACTACTTTTGAATATTTTGTGTCACTTTTTGTATTTTTGACCATATTTTTTGGATATTGGTCATTAGTTGGTAGAATTAGTTAGAAGTTAGTTAGAAGTGGACCATGAATGTAAAGGAGCAAGCCTATAAATAGAAGAAGAATTGTGAATGTAAGAATCAATATAGGGGAGAGAAGCACTTGGTTATGATCATCAATATGAATCTTTGCTTTATGACTGAGAGTTAAATTGCTGTCTATTTGGATCTGTGATTTATTGTGCAGAAGTAATATGAAGAAATGAGGTTGATCTAAAATATTGTTATCTTTTTTCTGTCTTTTTCTATTTCTACAATCCAATGGTGAGTATGCGCGACATGGATCTATGATGCAATGTTTACTGCTCATGAATGATGTTATCTTTGTATATCTGTTGTGTGACAGTATGGTTATTTCTGTTAAATGATGCTTCTACTATGAATAAATGATCTGATATCTCGACTAGTGATGATGAATGGTTCTGTGAATGATTAAGCAACTGGTTAGATCTGATATATAGACAAATGAATTCCTTATTCCCATAGTCCTCTTATTTTCTGTGAAAACTTGGTTCTGTCAACCCTCCCTTGAACATCTCGGGTGAGACTTCATCCTCTCTACGGATGTTTCTGGACAGGGTAAAACCTATCTGGACCAGTGTTCAGGGAGATCGCGATGAGTTGAGTGTTGATAAAGTGGGACCCCTATCGATTGGGTTTTGTTGGTTGAGGTTTGAGCCAACAAATGGTTCTGTTGCCGGGGCCTTGTTGCGATTGAGAGAAGGGTATGTGGTATCCGACATGACCAGAAATTCAAGATTGGATGTGGCATCCGAGGCGACCAAAAATTCAGGATTTGTTTGATCAGCAGCTACAACAATTTGGTGAAGCAGAAAATGAAAAACGTGGACTGGCGACAGACAAGTGGTTGGAGAATTACATACAGGTCGGTCCTCATGAGTATTTTTTCTGTGAGTTTCCCATCATACTGTATGAGTGGTTGGTGCAGTTCATATACAAGAAGAAAAATTTCCAAGGAGGAGAACCAACATCCTGGACCCTTGAATTGATTCAGGAGCTGCAAGAAACTGACAACAGAGCGTCGCGAGCTGTGGATGTCTAGATGGACAATATCCTAGAAGGATATATCATTGAGTTTTTAGTTGACACTATGAAGTCCTATAGTGTAGCAGAAAGGGAATTTTTCAACGGACCCAGAGGTAGGTTCTTATTGTCTCTACAGTTGTCAATCAAAATGTTTGTTTGTGAAAAGAGTATACTGAAGATGCACCTAGAGTAGTAGAACTATGATGTGTGGAGGCGGTAGATACTGCGACTAAAGGGGGAAGACGAATGGGAAGATAAGGGGTAGATGGGTGCAAGTTTCAACGATACTGTGAGGGAAGCCAAGGAAGAAAGTGGTTGTATGAGGGGAGGAGCAAGGTTTCGACGAGAGAAGAGGTAGAGGACAGGGGAAGGTCTTGTTGTGATTGAAACTCAAAACCATGAAGGATAACCACAAGGGACGAAGTGAAACTATAGTGAGGAAGAGGACGACCAAACCCAGACCACACCCAGGACAACAATAAGATCAAACCATAGAAGCAATGTACCCACGCTTCCACACACTACTTCAAACTCAGGGAGAAACACAAATTCTACATCAAATTTCCCAACATCTCAACAACATTCTAGTAGTAGGTCAACATTTGCAGGAAGAAGGCCCATGCTAGGATGGTGGGCAATGACATAAAGTTACCTTTGTTTCATGGGAACAAGACTGACGATCCCGAGCAGTATTAGTTTCTTTGCGAGGCAGTATGGACTGTTAGGCAGGCCACAAATGATGATGTCAATAAGGGCCAACTAGTGACTACCCTACGGGGTCATGCACTAGATTGGTACATGAAATTTATACAAGTTCCTACGGGGACCCCTGCAAAAACATTAGATGAAGTTCAGAGGGGATTGATCGAAGAATTATGAAAACCTAAATATGAGGCACAATACATTACTGAGTTAAAAGAGATTAAGGAGTTTCCTAATGAGACTCTTTGGGATTTCGATCAAAGATTTAAGATGTTGATGGAGTGATTCATCTCTGATATGAGTGATATTCAGCATAAAGAGTGGTTTATCGTAGCTTTGGTACCTCATATCCTCCAACCACTGATGCAATAGAAGATCGCGACACAGAGCGAGGCTCTGGAGTTCACAATGAAGTTAGAATCTTCACCTGTGGGGGAGAATGCAGCTGGTATGAACCAAATTCAGGCACAACTAGAAAAATTAACGTTGCAATTTCAAGACATCAAGAAAGGGAATGAGAATTGCGAAGGTCTTTGGTGCACTCGTTGACACACAGATGGACACACTAAAAATACTTCCCCTGACATCTGGAATTATCTTCTATTTGGGGCGCCGAACCCACTGAGTTGTAGCAACATACCATGGTGTCGCATATGTCAAGTCCATGGACACTGACACAAATAATGTAGCTACATGCAGAAGATAGTGTCAAAGCCAACCAACTTATATTGTTCATTTTGTAGATCGGTGGGGCATGAAAATAAAGATTGTCGTGGATATGATATGCTTCAGGAAAGAACATATGATTCATACTTTGTGAATGGTGAAGATCATCGTGCAATACAAAAACCATAGTCACAGCCTCAGGTGGTAAAATCTCGACCACAACCGTAGTATACAGCACCGCTACATATGCAATTTATACCATCACAACCATATCCATAGTTTGCATTGCCGCCACAGTTTGCATCGTAGCCCCATTACAATCAAATGGCGATGCCTCAGCTATAGCCACAGTATGTTCAAGATGTGCACTATGTTCAACAGTAGCCGAATCCCCTGCCACAATAGATGGCTCAGCGGCACTATCACTAGCACATAATATTTTAAGAAGGATTTCAAGAGAGAGGACGAGGATTTGGAAGAGGACGAGGACAAGGTTGGGAATCTGTCCAGTGTTACAATTGTGGGGTATTTGGGCATTACCAGAGGGACTTCTCACACTTGCAAGCTCGTGTACATACTGCACAAAGATCGACCATACTATCAAAAACTTCCCACATCTAATCGCAAGATAGCAGGCTAGGAATGTTCCTCGGTTGTAGAATCAGAACTAGTTACAAATTCAAAATCATCTACAAAACCAAAACCAGTTGCAGAATTGGGCCCAGAATCAGAACTAGTTACAAATTCAAAATCATCATTTCAAGTATTTCTTGTTTTTGGGGTAGCGGGGTCCGTCAAAAGTATGCCGAGTGGGTACTCGTTGGATGCAGAATTTAATTCCGCATCCAACAAGCTCTCCCGATCAAAATTTGAGTAAAAACACGGGGAGAAANTCCTCCAAAATTAATAAATATTATTTTATTATTTTAACTATTATTTTATTAATTCATTTTAGGAGGCCCATTTTGAGTTGAAATTTCCTCTAATGTATGGGGGGGGGGTGTTCAATTACAACAATTAGATGGAGCGATGCTACCAAAATTAGTGAATGGTAGCCGCTTGAAGCCTTACAAGATAGGGCCAAAATCGCATAGTGCTTAAGGCACTGCGCAATGTAAAAAAAGTGAAAAAAAGAGAGGAATAGATAGAAAGAGGAAGGAATCACAAAGAGGAAGTGGATGCGCAAGTAGGGAGTCAGTAGTGCAGTTAGGAAGTTTCATTGCAACAATTGTAGTGTCGCGGCATAGTCAAATCAATAATAAATGAAGCAAAATTAAGATAGCTAACCGATGGCACTTGCTGAAGCAATGCGTATTGATGGCGGATCTCATCGTTGGGTTGACAGAATCGATGGCAGATTCGAGCAGTTAAGGCAATATTTAGTCATGGTGACTACAGTTGATTTGGTAATGATCGATAATGGATCGACTGACACTATAAGAAGGCGCTCGACGCAGGGTGACAGCACCATTGTGCTAAGTTGAGTTGCCAAGAGTGTTGAAGAAGAATTGAGTTCGAGTGCTATCGAGTGAATTGTGAGAATTGTAGAGTGAAGGTGAGAGTGTCTCACAAATGTGGGAAATTGTTGTAGGATGTAGAGTAACCCCGACACGGTAGATATTTCTAGTGAAAGAGACTCGCCCATTAGACCAGTTACCATCATCGAAGAAGTTTCCATTATGTAGGTCGGATCATCCTCCATTCCGCAGAAGAAGCGGTGGGGGCAGAAGCCGAGCTCCCCAGCATCGATGGAGAGGAAAACATGGACATCGGCGAGGGAACAGGAAGACGTAACTACCTAGACAGGGCCATATAGCTCTGGCGATGCAAAATTAGTGGTTGGCATCGGGGTCTATGTAAAGGACATTCTAGGTTACATCGCATCCACCCGACCTGGTGCGCATCCTCGGCGGTTAAACAAGAATCAGAAGTATTAGCCAAAAATGCCATCGCTACCACAAGGGATGGTGTGAAACACTGATATTGTACCAACGTTGATGAAGATGAAGTACGAGGATCATGATCTATTGATGTTATACGATGTAGCAAATGAGCCCTATGAGTCCTTACCTTCGGTTTCTAGGAGGGCCCATAGTGCGTATCCCGAAGCCATGGGAATAAGGGTTGGATAAAAAGGGGCTGCTGGGGATAATCAACATGCCACATTTTGGTTGGCTGAATGAAGAAAATGCCTACGCCAAGCAACTTTTTTCTTGTTTTCATGGAGGGAAACTATGGTTGGACACTCCAGTCACAATCGTAGTCGATTTAATTTCAGATATCACAGGGTTACCAAAGGATGGACCAGACCCGTCGCAATATTTCAAGGGCAAAGATAATGATAAGAGGCTTGTTGCACGGTTGAAGCAGAGGTATGACTTGCAGCGCGATGGCAAGGCGTATCGCATTGATATCATTAATGATAGGACAGTACATATCACTGCATGAATCCTATCCAATAATATCATCCGAAATAATTGCCTCATTCAGTGCACTTCAGGGGTGATTGCACGTGCCCAACAATGCGTAGAAGGGGTACAAATAAACTGGTCCCTTCCTTATTGAACTAGTTGAATGAGGACGTGGTAGCAGTTCAGGTTGGAGAACGGACTTTCACATATAGTTGGTTATTGATCCTGATTGCATTAGTGGCTTGGATGGATCCAGAGGACTACCAAGGATGGAGGTTGAAGCTGTTAAGGTGTGAAAAGGTGCACAATATCAAAATTTGTGGTGGGTAGAGGATCCTAGTCGACAAGAGGATTGTATGATCCACTTTTGGATATACTAGGAAGCGTTGCAGGTGATAACTATCAAAGTTCCCTGGCTGACCAATGAGGCTACAACTAAATATCAAAGGATCACTTAGTTCTCCATAGTACTGCACACGATTCATGTCCAAGGTCGTCGCGACCCAGATAGGCAGTGGTTACCAATGTCTTATAAAGTGACGGATGAGAAATTAGAGGCTGCAATTGATGATTGACTTGCAGCATGGTGGGATTCGGTTAGCACCAGTGAAGTCTCAACAAGATCAATAGTAGATGCACCTGATGATCCAATAAGAGGAGCTGGTCAACAGAGTCACCATGATTCCGATGGAAAATCATCAACAAAAACTCTTGTAGACATTGAGGCGCAATGTATCCTTAAGGAGATAAGGATGAATAAGTGAATGGAATAGGATGTGAGTAGTAGTACCAGATCCATGTTGGAGGTGCAATTACAGTGGATTATTAAGGTCCTCACTGAAAGTTCTCCCAGGAAGATTTCACTAAGGTATGCACCAAGTTACATTCTATATATAATGTTGTTTCATGAAGAGGACCCGAAAGTGTAGCTGTGCAGGATTTTGTGTCAATTAGCACTGAGTCGTAGGCCAAGAACGTTCAGGTTCCCCTGACTGCAATTGACGTTGGACGAGAAGACGTGAACTCACCACTACAGAAGCTGCAGAGCATCACGATGGATATCAATAAGTTTTCCACCCATACCATAGTGCACATATAGTGGGTCGCCAACAAGGAGTTGGCCGATCAACATAAGGAACTCAACGACCGGTATCTGTGGTCAGACAAAGAAGAGGAGACACTACGCAAATAAGTAGAGGACTTGCGCCGTGAGAAGGAAACACCGATGACCGACAAAGCATAGGAAATTGTGGCACTAAAGAAAGCATAAGATGATCTTAAGGAAAATACCATGGAAGAGATAACAGAGCTGAAGAAACAAACTGACCGCCTCATTATTGAGAAGGAGCAACTCTTCACTAGTCAGTGGCAAGTAGAAGAGGCCATTATTGTAACGTCCCCGACCCTCCTACCAGCGAAGAGGATGCTACCATGGCATTAACCATCCGAGCTACCAGCCCCATGAACATGTGAAATTCATAAAATGCTGAAATGTTGGAATAAAATTCTTTGAACTAGAACATGCACAGATGCAATTATTTATCATACACAGCGGAAGCAGCATACATTCATACAAGCATTCATTCAGCATGTTCATCACATTCATTATAAGAAAACATGATTGCAAAAGTAAAATAGACAAGATTACTTATCTTATGAAGAACTTGTTCCACAACCAGCTACGTCGCTGCAACGTTCCACCCAACCATAGGCCAGCGTGCTACTTAATCTCTCAGCAACACTGCCACCCCCAAGTTGGGCATGATTCTCCAAGGAATAAGGGAACAAGCAGGCTTACACATAGCCAAGGATACACACAACACAACCAAGCTAACACAGTTGGTTTTATCAGGCCATCAGCAAGACAGCCAAGCCAACATGGTCAGGTTTATTAGGCCATCAAGGAG
This sequence comes from Pseudotsuga menziesii, assembly GCA_001517045.1. Taxonomy (NCBI): domain Eukaryota; kingdom Viridiplantae; phylum Streptophyta; class Pinopsida; order Pinales; family Pinaceae; genus Pseudotsuga; species Pseudotsuga menziesii. The sequence continues at coordinate 390,501 of LPNX010778360.1, read as the reverse complement.
TTGGGAAAGGCTAAATGATAAGCTGGTGAGCCCATTACAGAGCTAGGAACACCTATACCAGAACTAGCCTGACTTCTAAGACACCCACACACACCCAACACAATGAATCAGTCCCTTCTCTGCTACACAGTCCCTCAGGCCCTGCATTCCCTTCCAGTGCTATTCAGGGGTTGTGGATAAGAAATCCAGCCCTCTAGCTCTGTCTGTGTGGTTTCCTAACACACCAGGTTTATCAAGCAAACCAAGCCCCCATCCCTGCTCCCAATGTAGTCCGAAGACCAACCATTGCACACATGCAACCAATTAGCTGTTACAGCTTAACAGGGAAAATGATTCCTGAGTCGTTCTTGGCCCTATCATGGCCAAAATGACTCCCCAGTGAATTACAACGGTCCCAAACACAACAGCAAATGCAATCACAACATGAGGAAATACAATAGTCCGTCCTGCACAACTAAACAAGCGGAAAATAATTACACAGACCGCAACACAGTCCCTGAGCGTGAAATGACTTTCTACAGGAAAATTGTGGGTGACAGTAACCAAATGGTTCCCAGCTTGCTGCGTGAGTAACAACAATGCAGAGCCCACAAATCAACCTGTGAGGAACGTATACAACCACACCATCCACAATTTGTAGAGGAAAAACTACGTGGGTAAAACCAGGTAAATCCTGTGCGTGAGAATAAAGAACAAGAATCTTGCTCCTGTGTGAGGATGAATAGCTCCGCCTATACACGTGATGAACAGAGAATTGTGAGGAATAAACAGACCACAGAGATCATGTGTAGTGGAGAGTGCGTGAGTGTTTCAGCACCGGCGTGGAGAGAGGGCAATCGTGAGTCCGCTGGAGTGATGACAGTGGTTTCTTTTGCCATTATGAAGTCAACCATGGGTGGAGTGTGCACGTGGGAAAGGACTGACAGTCCTGCCACACTCCATTCCCAGCCATAACTTCCCCAACTACCAGCAACAATTCTTAATGGAGGTGGTTGGGTAAGACAAGGTGGTGACACATGGGTTTCCTTCATGGCTCAAGGTTTGACAATTTCCCCACCCTTATCCTTGTGAAAATCATGCCCCTTCTCATTTTAGTTGCCGCGATCGTAGCTAGTCAGGTTATTTAATTAAAGATGCATATTTACATGATGACAAAACTTAATATGTATGCCGCATGCCCCGATATACCAACGGTGACAAATTCAATCCAAAACATAGCATAACCAATCAATGGTGGGGCCTTGGCCTTTAGCTCCGCACCATGATCATTTACAATATATACATCATGTACATCCAATGCAACGAGGTCAAAACTGAGGTGTTACATTCCCCTCCCCCTTCAATAGCACTGTCCTCAGTGCTTTACAAAATTGAACAAAATGCTACACTGGTATCACCTCAGTGTTCCACAGAATTGAAAAAAAATGGATGTGCCAATCGCATGGCATCCTCCAGCTCCCATGTAGCCTCTTCAGGTCTGTAGTACTCCCATTGCACCTTTACCTGCCCGATGGCCCGATTCCTGAGCATTGTGACCTTCCTGTGGAGGATGCGCATTGGCTCGATTCGGAACTCTCCCTTGGGTTCCACCTGAATCACATCCCAATTTATCACATGGTTAGGATCATGTACATATCTCTTAAGCAAAGAAACATGAAAAACATCATGAGCTCTAGTGCCAGCAGGCAATGCAAGTCTATATGCAACTGGCCCTATTCTTTCAAGCACTTCAAATGGCCCACAGTATCTAGGTGACAACTTGGCACAACTTCCAAGCTTCAAGGAACTCTTCCTTTCCCTCACTCTAAGGTAAACATGATCCCCAATACTAAACTCCCTGTTCACCCTATGCTTATCTGCATAGCTTTTTCTGTCTGTCCTGTGCTGCTTTCAGATTCTGCCTAATCTTTACAACCTCTTACTCCATTTCCCTGAGCAATTCTGGTCCAAGCACAATTCTATTCACCGGGTTGTCCCAAGTCACTGGTGTCCTGCACCGTCTTCTATACAAGGCTTCATACGGACTCATCCCTAGGGATGCCTATTGTCCATTGTTATAGGCAAACTCTACCAAGTGCAAGTAATCTTCCCACTTGGTTGGTTTGTCCATCACATACATGCGAAGCATGTCTTCAAGCACCTGATTAACTCTCTCTGTCTGCCCATCTGTCTGAGGATGGTATGCAGTGCTAAAGTTTAGCTTTGTACCCAAGTCTGCAAACAACCCCTTCCAAAATTTGGAAGTGAACTTGACATCTTTGTCAGAGACTATTGCCTTCGGCAATCCATGCAATTTGAAAATCTCCTTCATGAAGATCTTTGCAATATCATCAGTCTTATGCATAGACTTGACTGGTATAAAATGTGCTGCCTTTGTCAACCTGTCTACCACAACCATGATGGAATCATGTTGTCTCCAAGTCATTGGCAATCCTGTAATAAAATCCATGGAAATAACTTCCCATTTCCATTCTGGAACTGGCAAAGGTTGCAACAAGCTTGCGGGATGTTGATGCTCAACCTTTACCTGCTGACATTTCATACACCTTGAAATGCACTCAGCCATATCCTTTTTCATTCCTGGCCAAAAGTACTGCTTTCTGGCTATAGCAATTGTCTTCTAATATCCTGGGTGACCAGAATACGGAGCTTGATGGATTTCATCCATAACAACTCTCCTCAAATCTGCTACATTCGGAATATAAATTCTGCCTTTAAAAGTGAGAAGTCCATCTTCTTCAAATTTATATCCCTCATACTTCTTCTCAGGACTTTACTGCTGCAATTTGTCTTTTACCTGCGCATACAATTCATCTTCAGCTGCATGACTAACAATCTGCTGCCTCAAATCTGATTGGAAAATACTAAGAGATGCCACATGCATTTCCTGTACCTTCCTGCTGAGTGCATTAGCTACCTTGTTTTCCTTCCCTTTTATGTGCTTGATTTCGAAATCAAACTCACATAAAAATTCCAGCCATCTTGCTTTCCTAGCGTTCAGAGGAGGTTGATCAAACAAATACTTCAGCCCACAGTGATTTGTTCTAAGCTCAAATATTCTACCCATCAAGTAATGTCTCCACATTTTCAGAGCATGTACTATGGCTGCAAGCTCTAGGTCATGAGTGGCATAGTTCTTCTCATGCTCCTTCAGCTTCCTTGACTCATAACATATCATGTGGTTGTCCTGCATAAGGACTCCTCCAAGCCCTTGTCTGCATGCATCGGTACATACCACAAAATCGTTTTTCTGGATCTACAACCTTCAATACTGGTGCACTGGTGAGAAGATTCTTCAACTGCTGGAATCTTCCTTCACACTTTGATGTCCATTCGAACTTCATCCCCTTCTTTTGCAAAGAAGTGATGGCATGCGCAACTTTGGATAATCCCTCAATGAATCTCTGATAGTATCCTGCAACTCCCATAAAAGATCTTACATCTGTCACATTTCTTGTAGTAGGCCAATTCATAATGGCTTCAATCTTTTCAGGGTCCACAGATATACCCTCCTCTGAGATAATGTGACCCAGATACTGAATTCTATCTCTATAGAAGTCACACTTGCTCAGTTTCGCATACAACTGATGCTCCCTAAGCAATTGCAATGTAAATCTCAAATGCTCTTTATGCTCTTCCTCATTCTTAGAATAAACAAGAATGTCATCAAGGAAGACAAGAACAAACTTGTCCAAATATCTGCTGAAGATACTATTCATACGGCACATAAATGTAGCTGGTGCATTTGTGAGACCAAATGGTACCACTACAAACTCATAATGTCCATACCTTGTTCTGAAGGCTGTCTTATGAATGTCTTCATCCTTGATTCTCACCTGATGGTAACCAGACCTCAAGTCAATCTTAGAAAATACCTTTGCTCCTCTCATTTGATCAAAGAGGTCATCAATCCTTGGCAAAGGATATTTATTCTTCACAGTAACCTTGTTCAATTGTCTGTAATCAATACACAACCTAAGTGTACCATCTTTCTTCTTCACAAACAGAACTGGTGCTCCCCAAGGAGACACACTCGGTCGAATATACTTCCTTTCCAACAACTCTTGCAGTTGCATCTTCAACTCTAGCATCTCTAGCGTACTCATCCTATAGGGTGCCCTGGACACTGGTGCTACTCCTGGCACAAGTTCAATTGTGAAATCAATGTCCCTCTTTGGAGGAAGCCCTAGAATCTCATCAGGAAACACATCCTTGAATTCCTATAACACCTGATAGTCCTCCAACCTTGGAGTCTCATCTCCTGATGTCTCCGAAATATGAGCTGCATACAACTGGCAACCCTTCCTATAGAACTTCTTTAACTGCATTGCTAAAACCTGTTGTACTGAAATCACCTTTGGAATACCTTTCAAAACTACTAGGTTCCCTTCTTCATTCATGCATTCGAAAGTCTTATTGTAACAGTCAAGCTTCACCCTATGAGCTTCTAACCAATCCATTCCAATGAGAACATCATAGGAACCAAGCGGTAGAACATTCAGATCTACACAAGTGACCAATCCATTCATGACCAATGGACATTTCTCGACCGCTTCACTAACCTTTCTCTTAGTTCCAGTGGTTAGCTGGACTAACCAAGACTTCCTATGCTTTAATTTCTTAAAAGCACAAATCTCCACTACTCTAGGAGTAATGTAACTGTGCGTAGAACCAGGGTCAATCAAAATAGAAATAGATTGCTCAACAATATTACCTGCTACCTCAACCACAGTTGACTGGTGATCTGCCTGGCGGTCCTCCAGTGCTGCATAAATCCTAGGGACTACCCTTGCTACTTGACCCACTGTTTCTACTTCTTGAATGTTATAAGCTAGCCTTTCACTCTCATTCTCGAGTGGACAATTTCTGTGCATGTGGGGTCCTCCACATTTCCAACATTGAAGTGGCCCTCTATTCTGTGGTGGATCCTTAGGTTTTTCTCCTGTCACTCCAACTGGCTTACTCGCAGCTTGGGATGGCTGCTTCTGCTAGTTCTTGAAGTTATAAGGTTTGAAAATTTTCTTTCTTTGGTCAAACTTCTCATTCTTCTTGTCCTTCCATGCCTTGCGGTAATCAGGTTTACCTTTGCTTTGCTCATAGCGATACTTAGCCTTCCTTATTGCTTCTTCAAGAGTTCTAGGTTCATAAAACTCAATTCTATCTTTGTAAGACTAAGGTAATCCACTCAGAAAACGCTGGACCTTCACTTTTTCATCTCTGATCTACCGGACATACCTCAGCAGCTCCAAAAACTTATTTGCATACTCTTCCATGGTTTGCTGTCCCAATATTAGCTCATGGAACTCCTTAATCCTGTCATCATAATACCTATCAGAGAGGTATTTCTTCTTGAAATACTTCTTGAATTGTTTCCACTTAAGTCTCCTTTCACTGATCCTCTTTACTTGCTTGAAGTGTTCCCACCAAATGGATGCTCTTCCATTCAGATTGAATATGGAAACTCTTGCCTTCATGTTTCCTGAATAATCATGCACTTGAAAGTACTTCTTTATCCCAAGGACCCAAGCTTCAGCCTTTTGTCCAGTCTTTATCTCACCATCAAATGTAGGAGGCTTAGCTTTCTTAAATTCATCCCAAGAGCGATCCCGATGGGGTCTCTTTCTTTTTCTTTTATGAGAAGAAGAGCTTGAATCCCCACTGGATTCTTCAGAATCAGATGATCCACTAGAAATCCTTCTCCTTCTCCTAGTACTGCTCTTACTGCCTTCTGGTCTTGCTGTACCACGTCTAGAATCTATCTTCCTTTGCAAGTCTGTCAAGCTCTGCAACATGGAAGCATTCAACTGATGTTGCTCTTCCTGGTCTTTAATCAAGCTTCTCATTGTGGCTGCAACATCTGACGGTGTCTCCTGGAATCTCCTTCCATTAGACTCTATGTCATCATTTCTATTACAGACATTTTCTCCCATGGCATCTTCTGCTCGCTCGTAAGAATCCCGAGCATCATATCCGTCATGGGTTCTCATATTGAACCACCACTGGCTTGTCAACTGCACCACCTGGAATACTGCTCTTGAAGGTTTCTATGATTCTGCAAATGTGTTAGTAACACAACTGTTAGATACATAACATTGATATAAATCAGAATTACTTACCTTCTCCTGGAAAAATTATAAAATTACAAGTTTCCCAAAACATAGAATTTTCTTCCTCAAAGAACATCTGTCTCAGGGGGATGACGGGGGTCAAGGGGGCTTGCCCTCTGACGTTTCGGCGGTCAAAACAACTAACTTCTCCGCTGTTCATTGGTGATAGGGTTCACTGTTCATCGGGAGGATAGTTCACTAAACAACCGCAACGGTGGGTAGTGATCCCACTGCGGGTTCCACGAATTGTAACTCATCGGCTGTTGGAAGATCCATCCACTAACTTCATCCAACGTCCTTATACTTAAACAAAATTTTCAAATTTCCTTCTCATCGGCGATCGGATCCACTAACCTTCGGAAGGGTAGTCCATTAGACAGCTGCAACGGCAGATGTTCAATCCTCTAACCATCGCCGATGGCCGATGACTCCAAGACTTAGATTTTTTTTTTTTGAAATTTTCCCCTTTAGCCTTCTGTTTCTTCGCTTGATGTTCTTTTCGTCGGCAAAATAGTTCCATCAATATCCTCAATGGCGGAACACAATCTTCGATCTTCTTCCGATAGCTGACGATTTCAGGCCTTAGAAAAATTTTAAACTTTTACTGCGTTGGTGGTTGGAGGCCTTACCCGTTGGACGCGTAGTTATCTAGCCATCCGCAACAGCGGGCGCTCAATCAACTATGTTCCGCCGATGGACGTCGAACACTTAAAAAAATTTCCTCAATTTTCTGTCCAACTGTTCTCCGTCAGGTATGCTTCTTCCTAGCTCTTTCGCTACATCGGAAGTCCATCCCACTAAGTGTTTCGATGAACCGACTGTTCAAACACTTAGACAAATTTGTGGGAGTTTTTTATCATCAAATTCCAATCTCCACTGGGCAGAAAGAAATCCTACTTCTGTCACTGCATTTTCGTGGTCGATTCAGGCCCATGTTGCAACATGAGCTCTGATACCACACTGTAACGTCCCTGACCCTCCGATCGGCGAAGAGGACGCTACCATGGCGTTAACCAACCAAGCTACCAGCGCCATGAACATGTGAAATTCATAAAATGCTGAAATGTTGTAATAAAATTCTTTGAACTAGAACATGCACAGATGCAATTATTTATCATACACAGTGGAAGCAGCATACATTCATACAAGCATTCATTCAGCATGTTCATCACATTCATTATAAGAAAACATGATTGCAGAAGTAAAATAGACAAGATTACTTATCTTATGAAGAACTCGTTCCGCAACCAACTACGTCGCTGCAATGTTCCACCCAACCATAGGCCAGCTTGCTCCTTAATCTCTCAGCAATGCTGCCACCCCCGAGCTGGGCATGGTTCTCCAAGGAATAAGGGAACAAGCAGGCTTACACAGCCAAGGATACACACAACACAGCCAAGCTAACACAGTTGGGTTTATCAGGCCATCAGCAAGACAGCCAAGCCAACATGGTCAGGTTTATCAGGCCATCAAGGAGTTGGGAAAGGCTAAATGCTAAGCTGGTGAGCCCATTACAGAGCTAGGAACACCTACACCATAACTAGCCTGACTTCTAAGACACCCACACACACCCAACACAAGGAATCGGTCCCTTCTCTGCTACACAGTCCCTTAGGCCCTACATTCCCTTCCAGTGCTATTCAGGGGTTGTGGAGAAGAAATCCAGCCCTATAGCTCTGTTTGTGTGGTTTCCTAACACACTAGGTTTATCAAGCAAACCAAGCCCCCATCCCTGCTCCCAATGCAGTCCGAAGACCAACCATTACACACATGCAACCAATCAGCTGTTACAGCTTAACATGGAAAATGATTCCTGAGTCATTCTTGGCCCTATCATGGCCAAAACGACTCCCTAACAAATTACAATAGTCCCAAACACAACAACAAACACAATCACAACATGAGGAAAGACAACAGTCCGTCCTGCACAACTAAACAAGCGGAAAAGAATTACACAAACCGCAACACAGTCCCTGAGCGTGAAATGACTTTCTACAGGAAAATTGTGGGTGACAGTAACCAAACGGCTCCCAGCTTGTTGCGTGAGTAACAACAATGCATAGCCCACAAATCAACCTGTGAGGAACGTATACAACCACACCATCCACAATCTGTAGAGGAAAAACTGCGTGGGTAAAACCAGGAAAATCCTGTGCGTGAGAATAAAGAACAAGACTATTGCTCCTGCGTGAGGATGAATAGCTCCGCCTATATGCGTGGATGAATAGACAATCATGAGGAACTAACATACCACAGAGATCATGCGTAGTGGAGAGTGCACGAGTGTTTCAGCACCAGCATGGAGAGAGGGCAATCGTGAGTCCGCTGGAGTGATGCCAGTGGTTTCTTTTGCCATTGTGAAGTCAACCGTGGGTGGAGTGTGTGTGTGGGCAAGGATTGACAGTACTGCCACACTACACTCCCAGCCATAACTTCCCCAACTACCAGTAGCAATTCTTAATGGAGGTGTTTGGGTAAGACAAGGTGGTGACACATGGGTTTCCTTCATGGCTCAAGGTTTGACAATTTCCCCACCCTTATCCTTGTGAAAATCATGCCCCTTCTCATTTTAGTTGTCGTGATCATAGCTGGTCGGGTTATTTAATTAAAGATGCATATTTACATGATGACAAAACTTAATATGTATGCCGCATGCCCCGATATACCAATGGTGACAAATTCAATCCAAAACATAGCATAACCAATCAATGGTGGGGCCTTGGCCTTTAGCTCCACACCATGATCATTTACAATATATACATCATGTACATCCAATGCAACGGGGTCAAAACTGGGGTGTTACAATTACGAATGCCTTCCAGTACATACATGAAATCACGGAAGATTTGGATGCATTCGCCAAATCCAAGCGACTTGGAGAAGTCATCACAGAGCTCCTATTGGAGAACAACTTGTTGAATGCTATGGTTTACCTAGACACACCACCAGAGTAGGTTGCAGAATGGAAGAGTGCCATCGATGCGATAGTGGCACAGTTTGAAGAGATTGAGCAGGAGGCTAAAAATATCACGGAAGCAACGACACAATTCTGGGGCAGTGTCATTCAAGATGAACATTTATAGAAACTTACAAAGAAGTTGTAGGAAGCCGAGAACCAATTGGAAACATTGAATACAACATTGAGGACAATTCCACCACTTGCGTCAATCACACGGTCCGCAGAACTGAAGGAGCTATAGTAGTGAGTTGGAAAAGTGCAAGAGCAACAATGGAAACGAAGTGACCAGCTCAATGAGTTCCAAGAAATTGGAGCCCAACTGTTGATAAAAGTAGCTGTTGCACTGCAGGCTGTGTAGGATGACAAGAAGGAAGTAAATGCCAAGATGGTGGAGCATTCATTAAAGCAGGATTTGCTTGCAATTCAAGACCTTGCTAAGAAAATCAAAATGCAGGTATCAGAAATTTCGCAGCAGTACAAAGACTTCAAGATCAAAATCAACTAGTACACCATGTCCACATGACGTGGCTCAAGGACGAGCCAAAAGACTGTATTGGGGGCCTGTTGGAAAGGGGTTGAGGATCAGTTAGTTGCACAACATTGTGGATGCTGCACAATCCCAAAAGACACAGCGCAAGGAAAAACATAGACTACTTTTGAATATTTTGTGTCACGTTTTGTATTTTTTACCATATTTTGTGGATACTGGTCATTAATTGGTAGAATTAGTTATAATTTAGCCAGAAGTGGACCATGAATGTAAAGGCACACGCCTATAAATAGAAGAAGAATTGTGAATGTAAGAATCAATCTAGGGGAGAAGCACTTGGTTATGATCATCGATCATAATCTTTGCTTTATGATTGAGAGTTAAATTGTTGTCTGTTTGGATCTGTGATTTATTGTGCAGAAGTAATATGAAGAGATGAGGTTGATCTGAAATATTGTTACCTTTTTTCTGTCTTTTTCTATTTCTGTGATCCAATGGTGAGTATGCCCGACATGGATCTATGATGAAATGTTTACTGCTCATGAATGATGTTATCTTCGTAGATCTGTTGCATGATAGTATGGTTATTTATGTTATATGATGCTTCTGTTATGAATACATGATGCGATCCATCAACTAGTGATGATGAATGGTTCTTTGAATGATTAAACAAATGGTTAGATATGATAGATAGAAAAATGAATTCCTGATGCCCATAGTCCTCTTCTTTTCTGCGGAAACTTGGTTCCGTCAGTCCTCCCTTGAACATCTCGGGTGAGACTTCATCTGCTCTACGGGTGTTTCTAGACAGGGTAAAACCTGTATGGGAAAATGTTTAGGGAGATCATGGTGAGTTGAGTGTCGACAAAGTGGGACCCCCATCAACTGGGTTTTGTTGGTTGAGGTTTGAGCCAACAATGAGGAAGGTTATAGGTGGGAGCAGAGCCCAAACCATGTCAATAATTCTGTAGGGAGCTAGCATCATTTCGACAATATGGATGGGATAAGGGAGGCCATATTATTTTTGAAAGCTAGTATAGATGATTTCAAACTAAATGTGAGAAAGGTATTCAAGGTTTGTTATGCTGGTCTTAAGGTGAACAGGGAAACTACAAAGGATATGAAACATATTTTCCAATAGCTTTCCTGACAAGACTCGCGCATAGACAACGTTGAGATAAATTTGTTTGAGATCATGGGAAATGTGGATGTAATCAAGAATGAACTGTTGAAAATGGCCAAAATGACCCAGGGCAACCACTTCCAGGAGTCTCCAGATGAATACGTTCGACCAATGGATGAAGCTTCAGTGCAACAACAAGTCCAGGTTCCACATGGGATACAAAAATGATGCTCTGGTTGTTTCAGTTCTATGTTTTTTTTTTGTATTTCTAAATATTCAATTTATAAGGGTTTATCCCTATCATGCTTTTGAATTTCCTAGAAGTCTAATAGGAAAACTTATAGATATGAAGTAGAACAAGTTTTATCTTCACATTTTGTTAAGCCCTTAATGATGGCACATTACACCATATAGTGTGGCACATTAATCCATACATTGCAGTGCATTAAAAATTATTTATGTCGGCTTGGGTCTATTAGTGGGTCTATTAGTTTTTATTGTACACCTTTGTCTCCTATATATAGGAAGGGTATATTTTCTCATTTTTGTCATCATAGTATCTTATCTTATCTTATGTACTCAATACATTGTGTAAGGAGGTTCCTCCCTTGAAGAGGATTGATATTTATATCTGTTATTCTTTGTTAAGGCATGGATTACTCTCTTATTATATATTTCTTCTCTTTTAATGCTATTTCTGGGACTTGGTTGCATAACATTTGATATCATATCTCTTTCCTCAGGACTGGATTCTGCAAAATGAGTCATCTTGGAACTTTAGCTATAACTATTTTTCTACAAGGATTCAGATATTGAGGTTATTAACCCACTTCCAAAAAAGCAAACAATATCTCCAATCCAAAATTCATATCCTAATCAATTACAGTTTCAGAGATAATTGCAGAGGAATATAGGGTTTTTTACTAGTCGTAAACCTAGTCTAAAACATGAGTTCTTGGGAAAAAGGTCATATCTGAGGAATCCAAGATCCAAATTGAGTTATACTAGTGGCATTGGAGATAAGACAGACTAGGGTATCTGTGGTATAATTTTCAGCCACATAAAAAATATTGGACACGTGGCATACTGTATAAGTTCCCGCTTATGGATAGGCCAAAAATAAGAAGCTTTGGAATATTTGCAATAAATTTTCGTTGGCACATCCAAATTAGGCTAGACCCGCAGAATTCAAAAGAGGGAAGATTGGAAATATTATTTTTTAATGTAAATTCAGTGGATGAGTCAAATTAAGAATGGAAATCAGAAAAATGTTTATGAAAAAAAAATTGATACAATTTCCAGGAAAAAAATTGAGTTAACATATGTTAAACATGAGTTAGGCACCGAAATTTTTAAGAAGAGGCAGGTTAAATAGTACGTTAACTATCTTGAGATTATAAATTGCATTAAGTTACAACCATTTAGAAATTTTTTTGAAGAGTGAAACTTGAAAGTAAAATCATTTTAATATATACGTAATTAAAAAATGGGTGGTGTAATTATGGTAGATGTACACGGTGGAATTAAATTGAGGAATTCTCCATATACTGCTTTGTAATTATCTATCCAATATTGGTTTTCTTTCGATATTATGCTATGAAATTCTCCATCCATTATTGATTACTGATATGGTGAGTAAATTCAAAAATTTTGTTGGAAGGAATAGAATGTTTGGCTGTTTAGAAGGGTCATGACAAAGTATATGACACCAATGAAATCATGTGTATTCATCCTTCATATCTTTGTTTTTCATGACATACCAAACCTAAGATAAATCTTGTGAAATAGTATAGGGGAAAAAATCTCCTAACAAATCCTGTGAACTAATCAAGGCAAATAATTCTCCTGACAAATCCTGTGAACTTGGCATCGAAGAAAATAATTCTCCTGATGGATCCTATGAATTTGGCATCGAGGAAAATAATTCTCCTTACATATACTATGAACTTGGCATTGAGGAAAAACAATTCTCCTAATAATCGTTGTGTTGAACGTACAACATGATAGCAATAAAGGTTTTTTTTTTTAAGTAAAGGCTATTATAATCTTTATATTAAAAATGTTGCTAGTCTAAACTAGGCAGTAAATGAGTACATAAAAAAGGAATAGTATAAAACAGAGAAATTTTTTATGGACAGATACCCCTATATTATAACTTCGTATCCTAACAAATGGGAATATCAACAAAATCCATTGTGCTTGCGTCATCCTTCAACGATTGAAGGAGTTGTTGCCTCGCTGGGTTGTATGAGCATTCAAGTTGACAAAAATAGATGGATTCATCTTGATGGAATGAGTATGCATGTAATTTATTGAATATGGGAACAAAAATGTGTAATTAGGCCTCAGTACAAATTTCATACCTGGGGTGTACTTGGATTCGCATGGTGTGCATTTTTGTGCTACCCATGAAAAATTGGCAAAATAATAGGAACCCCTATTTTGGTAGAATTGGATTTCATTGTAGATCATAAATGTTACATAAATGAGTACAAAATGTTGTAGAAAATGTTGGTACATTCATATTATATTATTACTTATTTTGTGTACCATGAAACATTGGTCACTATGTGCATTTCATTGAGGCAACGACCTTGATTTTTACCATGTGGAACACACATAAATTTGGATTTTTCTTGCACAAAATAAGTTTTTATGGGTGAAATTCAAAATATGAAACTTTATTTAGGTTTATAATAATTAAAATCACACTTTGAAATTTTAATCATTCAATTTGGCTTTGTAATGCAGGCTGGGCGTGCATTTTACTAAAAGCTAGAAACAATTGCCTTACTTCACTGAAATGCATGCCAAGGATTTATGTCTTGCTCAATTTGAGGAACTAAAATAAGAGAGTGTCTTTTTTCTTATTCCTCACCTTTTTGTATTTTAACAATTTGATTTCCCCCCTGAAAGTTTCCCTTTACGTTTCGCTAAGCATGCATAATTTTCCATTGGCATGCGTTTCATCAAATAGTTTACAAATGTGAATAATAGGTATGCATCCAAGTTGGAAGATTTGATTCATAGATCAGTATACTCATAAATTTTTAATTAGGCCTCACTACAAATTTCATACCTGGGGTGTAATTGGATTGGCCACAGTGTGCATTTTTGTGGTGCCCATGAAAAAATGGCAAATACTATCAACTGCTATTTTGGCATACTTGGATTTCTCTGTAGAGCATAGATCATACCAAAATGAGTAAAAGAGGTTGTAGAAAATTTTTGTATATTGCATGACATATTATTATTTATTCCATATGCCATGAATTGCATGTCAATGTGTGCATTTCATCGAGGCAATCAACCCTGGTTTTTACCATGTGGAAAACCCATAAATTTGGATTTTTCTTACACAACATAAGTTTTTATGTCTAAAATTAAAATATAAAACTTTATTTATCTTTGTAATAAGTAAACGCACTCTTTTCATTTTGAGCCATTCCATTTGGCTTTGCAATGCAGGCTAGGTGTGCAATTTAGTGAAGCTAGCCAAAATTGCCTTGCTTCATTGAAATGCACACCCAAGCTTTATTTCTTGCTCAACTTGAGGGACTAAAATAGGAGAGTGTCTTTTTTTCCTCATTACTCACCTTTTTTTGTTTTAATAATTTGAATTTTTCCCATGAAATTTTCCCTTTATGCATCCCTAAACATGCATAATTTATCATTGGCATGCATTTCGTCAAATAGCTTACAAATGTGAAGAATAGCTTTGCAACCAAGTTGGAAGAGATGATTCGTATATAAGTAGTGATCAAAATATTTTAATTAGGCATCAGTCCAAATTTCATACCTGGGGTGTAATTGGATTGGCCACGGTGTGCATTTTTGTGGTGCCCATGAAAAAATGGAAAATACTATCAACTATTATTTTGGCACACTTGGATTTAACTATAGAGCATAGATAAAACATAAATGAGTACAAGAGGTTGTAAAAAAGGTTGGTATATCCATGATATATTATTATTTATTCCATATACCATGAACTGCAGGTCAATGTGTGCATTTCATTGAGGCAATCAACCGTGATTTTTACCATGTGGAAAACACATAAATTTGGAGTTTTCTTGCACATCATAAGTTTTTATGTCAGAAATTAAAAATCTCAAATGCTATTTAGATTTGTAATAAGTAAAAACAAACTTTGTAGTTTGAATCATTCAATTTGGATTTGTAATGCGGGTTGGGCATGTATTTTAGTGAAGCTAGCCAAAATTGTCTCGCTTCACTAAAATGAATGCCTAGGCTTTGTTTCATGGTCAATTTGAACCAATAAAATATGTGAGTGTATTATTTTGTCACTCCTCGCCTTCATTTAATTTAATCTTTTGAATTTTTCCCTCAATTTTTTCCCTTTAGGTTTCCCTAAGCATTCATGTTTTTGCATTGACAAGCATTTTGTCAAAGAGTTTACAAGTGTGAAAAATAGGTATGCAACCAATCTTGAAAAGATGACTCGTGTATAAGTAGGCTCATAAATGTGTAATTATGGCTCAGTCCAAATTTTATACCCGAGGTGTACTTGGATTGGCCCAGGTTTGCATTTTTGTAGTGACCTTCAAAATTTGACAAATACTATGAAACCACAAAAATTTGGAGTTTTTTTCACAGCATAATTTTTCATTTGTGAAATTAAAAGTCCTAAAGTTTAATTAGGCTTTTGCAAAGTAAATAGACAGTCTTTGGTTTAAACAAATCAATTTTTCTTTGTAATGTAGTCTAAGCGTGCACTTTAGTGAAGCTAGAAAATAAATACCCTGCTTCACTAAAATGCATGCACAAGCTTTGATTCTTGGTCAATTTGAGCAAATCAAATAGGAGACTATCTATTTTTGTCATTCCTCACCTTTATGCATTTTAATAATAAGTAATTTTGTCTTGAAGGTTTTCCTTTTAGGTTTCCCTAAGCATGCATAATTTTTATTAACATATATTTTGTCAAAGAGTTGGAAAGCATGAAGAATAGGTTATGATATATTTCATATATCTTAGATAGATTCAAAATATATTACATATATTTTTTAATTAGAGAAATTCAATCTAGCATCTAATGCCAATATTTATTGTTTTTGTTGATTTAGTATAGTAACTAATCAATGGATCATTCACATGACCCATCTCAAAAAATTATTCCTCGAGAAAGAGGTCAATGTAAGGGTGTAGATTAATCTAATATTCCAACTCTGGAACAATGTAACATTGTTCTTCTATTCACTCATCCTAGAGGTAAAAATACTACTAACAATGTTGTTCATGGATAATGCCGAGGATTTGGAGATCAAAATTCCATACCAAAGAATTATACCAAAAGTCTCCATCAAACATAAAGCAATCATGCAACCATTGTTCAAACTCCTTTTTCTCAAAGATCAACCATTAATGCTTCTTGCATTACAAATCAATCTGATCAAATTATGGAAGGATGTGTTCCTCAACAACAAAGGCACACTTTAACTCCAATTATAGTTGCACGGAATGGAAATGTAGTACAATATAGAAGTATTTACAATAGAAAAGATTTTGTTTCATAGAATGTGCTAGTTCCAAAATTCCCTCAAAGAACAGATTTTATTCTTGCTTCCATTACAATGAAATATTTTTTGGAGAATAGAAATATGTACCACATAATGAACTCTGTTTCACAGCTTGAGGCCCCATTTTCCCTAAAAAATCAGTGATTGATGTTGCTACTATTACAAATCACTCTAATCAAATTCCTGAAGGTTGTGTTGCTCAACAACAAAGGCAACAGGGGAGGCAGGTGTACGTGCGCGGGGGATCATCTATGACCTTGGAGGAAATATAGTCAACTCTTATGTCTGGGGACTAGGAAAGAATTCCAACAATGCTACTAAATGGATCGTATTACTTCATGGTATGGAAACCATCACAAAGTAAAAGATCGACAAGCTCTTAGTCTTGGGAGACTCAAGGCAAATCATTCAAAAAATAAGGAATGATTACCCCAAAGGATCTCCAGGGTTTAGAAGTATTCACCAAAGAATTGGATTACTCAACTTATCTCAAGGGGTTAAATATATTCACATCCTCCGAGAAAATAATAGATCATCGGACCACCCGCAAAATAAAGGATTTATGCTTGGTTTAGGAGAATTAGTCTATGAGATGGGTTACATAGACATATTCCAATCCCCTAGGATTCCAAGTCCCATATTTCTTTATTCCACCCATTTGAATTTAAGACACAATGGGAAGATATTCCTTGGGATGGTGTGGATACATGTAGGTCATCCTTGCAGCACCTGGCCTCATCCAGACACTTGGAAAACACATTTATGGGGAGTCTTGTCCAAATAATTCCCCCCTTTTGGCTCACCTACAAACATAATGTCTCGCTTTAGGTTTGCAGGTAAGGAGGAGGCGACAGGGTATGTTTGCACATAGATTCAAAAAATTGGGAACCATTTGAGAGGTTTGACCTTCTTTTCGCTTAATTGTGAGTGTTGGCAAGGGGTTGAGGGTCAGTTAGTTGCGCAACATCGCGGATGCTGTGCAAGCCCAGAAGACACCGCGCAAGACAAAGATAGCGCGCAAGGTGGAAGATAGGCTACTTTTGAATATTTTGTGTCACTTTTTTGTATTTTTGACCATATTTTTTGGATATTGGAGATTAGTTGGTAGAATTATTTAGAAGTTAGTTAGAAGTGGACCATGAATGTAAAGGAGCAAGCCTATAAATTGAACAATAATTGTGAATGTAAGAATCAATATAGGGGAGAGAAGCACTTGGTTATGATCATCGATATGAATCTTTGCTTTATGACTGAGAGTTAAATTGTTGTCTGTTTGGGTCTGTGATTTATTGTGCAGAAGTAATATGAAGAAATGAGGTTGATTTGAAATACGGTTATCTTTTTCTGTCTTTTTCTATGTCTGCAATCCAATGGTGAGTATGCACGGCATGGATCTATGATTCAATGTTTACTGCTCATGAATGATGTTATATTTGTATATCTGTTGTGCAACAGTATGGTTATTTCTGTTATATGATGCTTCTACTATGAATAAATGATGTGATATGTCGACTAGTGATGATGAATGGTTCTGTGAATGATTAAAGAACTGGTTAGATCTGATATATAGACAAATGAATTCCTTATGCCCATAGTCCTCTTATTTTCTATGAAAACTTGGTTCTGTCAGCCCTCCCTTGAACATCTCGGGTGAGACTTCATTCGTTCTGCAGGTGTTTCTGGACAGGGTAAAACCTGTCTGGGCCGGTGCTCAGGGAGATCGCGATGAGTTGAGTGTTGACAAAGTGGGACCCCTATTGACTGGGTTTTGTTGGTTGAGGTTTGAGCCAACAAATGGTTCCGTTTCTGAGGCCTTGTTGTGACTGCGATGAGGGTATGTGGCATCCGACGTGACCAGAAATTCAAGATTGGATGTGGCATCCGAGGCGACCAAAAAATCAAGATTGGTTTGATCAGAAGCTACAACAATTTGGTGAAGCATAAAATCAAAACCGTGTACTGGTGACAGACAAGTGGTTAGTGAATTACATATAGGTCGGTCCTCATGAGTATTTTTTCTGTGAGCTCTCCATCATACTGTACGAGTGGTTGGCACAGTTCATATACAAGAAGAAAAAATTCCAAGGAGGAGAACCAACATCCTAGACCCTTGAATTGATCCAGGAGCTGCAAGAAACTGACAACAGAGCGTCACGAGTTGTGGATGTCTGGATGGACAATATCCTAGAAGGATATATCATTGATTTTTTAGTTGACACTATGAATTCCTACAGCGAAGCAGAAAGGGAATTTTTCAACGGACCCAGAGGTAGGTTCTTATTGTCTCTACAGTTGTCAATCAAAATGCTTGTTTGTGGAAAGAGTATACTGAAGATGCACCTAGAGTAGTAGAACTATGATGTGTGGAGGCGATGGATACCGCGACTAAAGGGGGGAGACGAATGGGAAGATAAGGGGTAGATGGGTGCAAGTTTCGACGAGACTGTGAGGGAAGCCGAGGAAGAAAGTGGTTGTATGAGGGGAGGAGCAAGGTTTCGATGAGAGAAGAGGTAGAGGACAGGGGAAGGTATTGCTATGATTGGAACACAAAACCATGAAGGAAAACCACAAGGGACAAAGTGAACCTACAGTGACGAAGAGGATGACCAGACCCAAACTACACCTAGGAAAACAGTAAGATCAAACCATAGAAGAAACGTACCCATGCCTCCGTACACTACTTCAAACTCAGGGAGAAACACAAATTCTACATCAACTTTCCCAATGTGTCAACAACATTCTAGTAGTAGGTCAACATTTGCAGGAAGAAGGCCCAGGATGGTGGGAAACAACATAAAGTTACCTTGGTTTCATGGGAATAGGATTGACGATCCCAAGTAGTATTGGTTTCTTTGCAAGGTAGTATGGACTGTTAGACAGGCCACGAATGATGATGTCAATAAGGTCCAACTAGCAACTACCCTACAAGGTTGTGCGCTAGATTAGTACATTAAATTTATACAGGTTCCTACGGGGACGCCTGCAAAAACATTAGATGGAGTTCAGAGGGGACTAACCGAAGAATTCCGGAAACCTAAATCTGAGGCACAATACATTACTGTGTTAAAAGAGATTAAGAATTTTCCTAATGAGACTATTTGGGACTTCGATCAAAGATTTAAAATGTTGATGGAGCGAGTCATCTTTGATATGAGTGATATTCAGCATAAAGAGTGGTTTATCATAGCTTTGGTACCTCATATCCTCCAACCACTAATGCAGCAGAAGATCGTGACATGGAGCGAGGATCTGGAGATCACAATGAAGTTAGAAACTTCACCTGTGGGGGAGAATGCAGTTGGTATGAACCAAATTCAGGCACAACTGGAAAAATTGATGCTGCAATTTCAAGACATCAAGAAAGGGAATGAGAATTGGGAAGATATTTGGTGCACTCGTTGACATGCAGATGGACACACTAAAGATACTTCCCCTGACATCCAAAATTATCTTCTATCTGGGGCACCAAACCCACTGAGTTGTAGCAACATACCAGGGTGTCACACATGTCAATTATATGGACACTGACACAAAGAATGTAGCTACATGCAAAAGATAGTGTCAAAGCCATCCAACTTATATTGTTCATTTTGTAGATCGATGGGGCATGAAAATAAAGACTGTCGTGGATATGATCTACTTCAGGAAAGAACATATGATTCATACTTTGTGAATGGTGAAGATAATCGCGTAGTACAACAACCATAGTCACAGCCTTAGGTGGTAAAATCTCGACCACAACCGTAGTATACACCACCACTACAGATGCAATTTATACCATCGCAACCGTAGCCATAGTTTGCATCGCCGCCACAGTTTGCACTGCAGCCCCGGTACAATCAAATGGCGATGCCTCAGCCATAGCCACAGTATGTTCAATATGTGCACTATGTTTAGCAGCAGCTGAATCCCTCACCACAATAGATGGCCCAGCTGCACTATCAGTAGCACATAATATTTTGTGAAGGATTTCGAGGAAGAGGAGGAGGACAAGGTCACGGATCTGTCCAGTGTTACAATTGTGGGGTATTTGGGCATTACCAGAGGGACTTCTCAAACTTGCAGTGCTCGTGTACATACTGCATGGAGATCGATCATACTGTCAAAAAATTCCCACAACTATTCGCAAGATAGCAAGCCAGGAACGTTCCTCGGTTGCAGAATCAGAACTAGTTACAGACTCAAAATCAGCTACAAAACCAAAAAGAGTTGCAGAATTAGGCCTAGAATCAATTTCCACTCCATAATCATACTATGAATCAACCTATGAACCCTCTGTTAAATCATAATCTTCTGTTGACTCAGAATCCGTCAATGAACCAGAATCAAGGGTCGGCGGTTGCGATGATTTAGCAGAGCCCAGAACAACAGATGTTGACGTTGTCGTTGTCAGCCGTGCAGGAGCTACAACAGGAGAGGATGGTCCCTTCCCATAGATTCAATTGGATAGACAGAATAAGGTGTCATTTTATATCGCAACTGAAAAGGAGACATTTTTTGGAGCCCGAGATGTGATCGAAATAAATCTTGGTAAGTCACATGTCCATGAAATGCCTTCTGCTTTTGATTCTTCACTAGAGGCAGGACCATGATGGTAGCATGGTACCTTTCAACACTTCTTTGATAGTTTCTTATCATTGGAAATATATCCCGATGCTCTAGCTGAGATTGAAAATTTATTGCATTGCTTAGGTAAGGAATGGAAGGATTCCGTGATGAACTCTTTACACAAGAAAAAGACAGGAAAGGAGATGGGCATGAACATTCAGATTGGGAACTATGAACTTGATTCATTCATCCTAGATCTGGGATCTGATGTGAATATCTTAACAAAGGGACCTGGAAAAATATGGGGAGGCCAACAATGGGTTGGTCCCCTATGTAATTGCAATTGGCTAATCAAGCTAAAGTGCAACCAATAGGATGTGTGTCGAACCTGGTTGTGGGCGTTGAAGGTATGAAAACTTATGCTGAATTTGAGGTGATTTAAGTTGTTAATGATGAAGGCTCCTATCTTGCACTACTGGGGATTGGATGGGCTAACGATAGTATGGCGGTGATTAAATTTAAGCAGCGGATGATGACATTCGAGAATCAAGATATTAGAGTTATAGCATCTATGGATTCCAATGAAGGACAACGATATATTGAACCAGTAAAGGATGGATTTGTCAGGGGATGGGATTACACTTACAACATCTCTGAAGATTACATCCACCCCACTGCTAATGGAGAACTTAGTTGGCACAGCACTAGTTCTGTGTCTTCCAATTATGAGGATGCATTAGAAAATTGGCAAAACCGCATGCATGAGGTGTCATTCAAGAAATGTGATCTAATCATTCAGTCATTGTTTCATGTCGTAACTAAGATTGTATAATTACCAGTTTATGAAGGGATACCTGAAATTTCAGTGTTCTTAATGGAGTTTGAATAAAATGTCTTGGAACTGCAACGATTGTTGGCAATAGAGGAAGAACTAGAGGCTACTCTAGCACGTTGGTGGGAGACTCATAAAAATACAATTACTAGATGGGTGCAGTGCCGATGGTTGATGACAGTTCATTTTGGTGACACAGACATATATCACATGAGAAAGTATGATGGAGGGAGTGACCCTAGCAGCCATTTGATGGAATGCCAAACATTATGGGCATCGTGACCAAAGTATGAATGGTTCCATGCCTTTATTCACATCTTGGATGAAATGCCAATATACTGGTATGTATCAGCGGAGTTGCATAGAGAAATAACCACTTGGGAAGAGCTGATGGTTTTCTTTGCGCATACCTTTATCTTTGAAAATGCTAATTCCGATCTCAACAATGCACTTCAGATCATTTGGGACATGGTTTTAGAATTTGTACCGGTCGCATATCCCGTGGACCCACATGTGCATTTCCACATGTAGTCGATGATGGAATACTATAATGTATCTATCGTACCCGAAGATGATGATGAGCTACAAAATATCAATATTCCAAAGACAGGAGGAAGTAGGGATGTCGCAACACCAAATATACTGACTGATCCCATGAATCAGTCATTGAAGATTAGAAAAGTTAACATTGGAATGGAAGAGAATCCAAAATTCGCAATTGGTGGGGACTACTAGGACGAGGAGACCATGGAAAAGATCACAGGTCTGTTGCATGAATTTCAAGATCTCTTTCAAACAAAGTTCTCAGAAATGAATGGGATACTGGGTGATCTAGGAGAGATGAATATTTCGTTAAATATAGATGCAAAACCAGTAAGACAGAGGTTGTATCATCTGAATCCATGATACAAAGAAAGATTCAAGGCTGAACTTGACCGGATGTTGGATGCGGGAATCATTGAGCCAATGGAAGAATTAGAATGGATCACTCCTATGGTGGTCCAAGACAAGAAAACTGGTGAAGTTTGGATTTGTGTCGACTTAAGAAAACTAAATGATGCCTGTATGCATGAACCATTTCCAACACCATTCACAGATGAAGTACTTGAAGGAGTAGTCAGTCAAGAGATGTCCTCTTTTGCAGATGACATTTATAGTTATCACCATATTAGAATCGCTAAGGAAGATTGACATAAAATGACATTTGTCACCAAGTGGGGCTGCTTCCAATACACAGTGATGCCTTTTGGGATGAAGAATTCACCTGCAATATTTTCCCGAGTTGTTGTTGTGGGATTTAAATATTTCACTCAGAAGTTCCTACAGGTATATAAGGATGATTGGACAATGCATGGTCTAATCAAGGATCATTTGGAAAACCTCAGTTGATGCTGGAAAGATGCCGATAGGATTAGATTGCGCTAAAATACAAGAAGTGCATTTTTGTGCACCGTTTAGGATACTATTGGGTCACATTGTGTGCAAGCAAGGATTATTGGTTGATCTTGCGAAGATAGCACTCATTTTGAGCTTTCCACCACCGACAAATGTGAAGATATTTCGGGTGACACTAGGGCACGCAGGGTACTATTGCAAATTCATTAAAGGATATCTTGTGATTACTGCCCCTATGGAGAAACTAAAGAAGAAAGATGTTGTCTTTGTATGGAGTCCAAAATGTCAATGTAGCTTTGACACACTGAAGTCCAAGATGGCTTTGGCACCAATACTTGTATTCCCAGATTGGAACAAGGAGATCCATGTCCATGTTGATGCGTCTTCTGTCATGCTAGAAGTAGTGCTTGTGCAGCCAGGTGAAGGATATTTGGATCACCTGATCACTTTCGCTAGTCGAAATTTGTCATTTTCTTAGAAGAACTACACGACCACAGAGAGAGAAGTTCTAGTGACTCAGTCTATGTGCTGCAGAAATTCAGGCGTTACCTTTTAGGAGGTCACTTCAAGATGTTTACTGACCATTCTGTGTTGAAGTATCTAGTCAATAAACTTGTGTTGGGGGGTAATATATGTCGCAGGCTACTTCTCTTTCAGGATTTTGATTTTCAAATAATTGAAAAGTTGGGTCGCTTGAATGTTGACCCAGATAATATGTCTAGAATTGGCATAGGTGAGGAGCCTACTAATATTGAAGATGGACTTCCTGATGTGCAGTTATTCAGAATTGACATGGAAGATGACTATTATGATCCAATAATCTAGTTTTTGGCGACAAGGTTCGCACCAAAATAACTTTCCACAAGTCAAATGAAGCAGCTGGTGGTTAAAGCTTCTGATTACCAGTTGGTTGCTGGACACCTATATAAGCTGGGACTAGATGAAATTTTAAAGCAATGTTCCCTACCCCACGAGCAAGGAGAGATATTAGCAGAAGCACATGCAGGAGTTGCTGGGGGACACTATGGTGGTCACTGTACAGAAATAAGGGTGCTTTGCATGGGGTTTTGGTGTCCCACTTTACACAATGATGGGAAGAGGCTACACCTGTTGTGGATTGCACTGCTGCGACAGTAGAAAGATTTTAGTTTGACAACATCATGATATGATTTGGATGCCCAAGGATATTGATGAGGGACCAAGGAAACCATTTTATCAATCACACGGTAAGAGCGCTGATGGAGGAGTTGCAGATACATCATAAGAAAAGTACACCATATCATCCATAGGCAAATGGGACTGTAGAAGTGTTCAACAAGATCTTGGAGCATGCACTTACAAAGGTATGTAACGCTAATCTAGATGACTAGGATTTGAAAATTCCAGCAATATTGTGGGCATATCGCACCACCTGCAAAATATTGACAGGGCAAACACCGTTCAAATTGTTATATGGGCAAGAAACAGTCATGCCTATAGAATACATTGTTCCTAGCCTACGCATTGCTGTCGCGATAGGAATCGATGATGAAGCAGCATTAGAAGAGCATGTGGTGCAGTTGATACAATTTGAAGAAGACCAATTTATCATAGGGTTCCATCAACACATTGAGAAGGATCGACAGAAGGCTTGGCATGATCGCCATATAAAAAACAAACAATTTCAGCAAGGAGATTTGGTGCTGCTCTATGAAACCAAGTTCCTGAAGCATCCATGTAAGTTACAGATGCATTGGATCGATCCATATCTTGTTACTTCAATTACTTATGGGGGGGGGTGTTAAATTACAACAATTAGATGGACTGATGCTGCCAAAATTAGTGAATGGTATCCACTTAAAGCCCTACAGGACAGGGCCAGAATCGCATAGTGCTTAAGGCACTGTGCAATGTAAAAAAAGTGAAAAAGAGAGAGGAATAGATAGAAAGAGGAAGGGACGACCAAGAGGAAGTGGATGCGCAAGTAGGGGAGTCAGTAGCACAGTTAGGAAGCACAATTAAGATAGCTAACTGACGGCGCTTGATGAAGCGATGCATATTGATGGTGGATCTGAGTGTTGGGTTGACAGAATCGACAACGGATTTGAGTAGTTAAGGCAATATTTAGTCATGGTGACCGCAGTTGATTTTGTAATGATGAATAATGGATCAACTGATGCTATAAGAAGGTGCTTAACACAAGGTGAAAGCACCATTGTGCTAAGTTGAGTTTCCAAGAGTGTTGAAGAAGAATTGAGTTCGAGTGCTATCGAGTGAATTGTGAGAATTGTAGAGTGAAGGTGAAAGTGTCTCACAACTGTGGGAAATTATTGTGGGATGTAGAGTAACCCTAACACGGTATATATTTCCAGTGAAAGAGACTCGCCCATTAGACCTGTTACCATCATCGAAGAAGTTTCCATTATGTAGGTCAGATCATCCTCCATTCTGCAGAAGAAGCAGTGGGGGAAGAAGCCAAGCTCCCCAGCATTGACGAAGAGGAAAACATGAACATCGATGAGGGAACAGGAAGACGTAGCTGCTCAGACAGGGCCATATAGCTATGGCGATGTAGAATCAGTGGTTCGCACCGGGGTATCTGTAAAGGACATTTCAGGTTACATCGTAACCACCTAACCAGGTGCACATCCTCGACGGTTAACCAAGAATCATAAGTATCAGCCAAAAATTCCACTGCTGCCACAAGGGATGGTGTGCACCACTAATATTGTATTAATTTTGATGAAGATGAAGTACGAGGACCATGATCTGTTGATGTTATAGGATGTAGCAAATGATCCCTATGAGTCCTTACCTTCGGTCATAGGAGGGCCCATAGTGCATATCCCAAAAACATGGGAACAGGGTTTGGAAAAAGAGGGGCTACTGGGGATAATCAACATGCCACATTTTGGGTGGCTGAACGAAGAAAATTCCTGTGTCAAGCAACTTTTTGCTTGTTTTCATGGAGGGAAACTATGGTTGGACACTCTAGTCACAATCCCAATCGATTTAATTTCAAATATCACAGGGTTACCAAAGGATGGGCCAGACCTGTCGCAATATTCAAGGGTAGAGATAATGACAAGAGGCTTGTTACACAGTTGAAGCAGAGGTATGACTTGCAGCGCGATGGCAAGGTGTATCGCATTGATATCATTAATTATAGGATGGTACGTATCGCTGCATGAATCCTATCCTATAATATCATCCAAAATAATTGCCTCGTACAGTGCACTTCAGGGGTGATTGCATGTGTGCAACAATGCGTAGAAGGGGTACAAATAAACTGGTCCATTTTCTTGTTGAACCAGTTGAATGAGGGCATGGTAGCAGTTCAGGTTGGAGAACAGAATTTCACATACAGTTAGTTATTGATCCTGATTACATTATTGGCTTGGATGGATCCTGAGGACTACCAAAGGATGGAGGTTGAAGGTGTTAAGGTGTGCAAAGGCGCACGATATCAAAATTTGCGGTGGGTAGAGGATCCTAGACGACCTTGAGATAAATTTGTTTGAGATCATGGGAAATGTGAATGTAATCAAGGATGAAGTGTTGAAAATGGCCAAAATGACCCAGTGCAACCACTTCCAGGAGTCTCCAGATGAATACGTTCGACCAATGGATGAAGCTTCAGTGTAACAAGAAGTCCAGGTTCCACATGGGATATAAGAATGATGCTATGGCTGTTTTAGTTCTATGTTTTGTTTTTTGTATTTCTAAATATTCAATTTAAAAGGGTTTATCCCTCTCATGCTTTTGAATTTCCTAGGAATTCTAATAGGAAAACTTATAGATATGAAGTAGAACAAGTTTTATCTTCACATTGTGTTAAGCCCTTAATGATGGCATATTACACCATATAGTGAGGCACATTAATCATATATTGCAGTGCATTAAAAATTATTTATGTCGGCTTGGGTCTATTAGTGGGTCTATTAGTTTTTATTGTACACCTTTGTCTCCTATATATAGGAAGGGTATATTCTCATTTTTGTCATCATAGTATCTTATCTTATCTTATGTACTCAATACATTGTGTAAGGAGTTTCCTCCCTTGAAGAGGATTTATATTTATATCTTTTATTCTTTTTTAAGGCATGTATTACTCTCTTATTATATATTTCTTCTCTTTTTATGCTATTTCTAGGACTTGGTTGCATAACATTTGATATCAAAGCTCTTTCCTCGGGATTGGCTTTTGCAAAACGAGTCATCTTGGAACTTTAGCTATAAATATTTTTCTACAAGGATTCAGATATTGAGGTTAATAACCCACTTCCAAAATAGGGCAAAATATCTCCAATACAAAATTCATATCCTAATCAATTACAGTTTCAGAGATAATTGCAGAGGAATATAGGGTTTTTTACTAGTCGTAAACCTAGTCTAAAACATGAGTTCTTGGGAAAAAGGTCATATCTGAGAAATCCAAGATCCAAATTGAGTGATACTAGTGGCATCAAAAATAAGATAGACCAGGGTATCTGTGGTATAATTTTCAGTCACATAAAAAGATATTGGACACGTGGCATACTGTATAAGTTCCCGCTTATGGATAGGCCAAAAATAAGAAGCTTTAGGATATTTGCAATAAATTTTCATTGGCACATCCAAATTAGGCTAGACCTGCAGAATTCGAAAGAGGGAAGATTGGAGTACCATAGGACAAATTTTTGGACCTAGAGGATTTGAAATACAAATTTTACCTCATTTACACGTCGACCCTAAAACTGTCTTCCAATCAAGGTTTGAAAAAGGTACGCCATTTTGCATTTGAATAGTTTTTAGTGGAAGCATATAGTTGTGGTAAAACCTATAGTGTGATATATATTTATTGTTCAAAATGTCACCAAAAGGAATTTGAAATAATTACACTCCACTTAAACTCCCTACGGATTCATGCCCGACATATGATGAAATGGAAGACATTTCTTTTAGAGTGTCCAAGTTGGAAGATATGATTAAAGGAAATGTGAAAATTGATGACTTTGCTAAATTGGAAAAGAAGATGGCTACTAAATAGGATGTAAAATGGATGGATAGGAAAGAATATTTTTAAGACTTGAAGGAATTAATTAAGGCTATAAAACATAAATTTATTTCTCATTTATCTGCTCAAGAAGAGGATAAGGAGGAAAAACATGACTTATTCTAGTCACGTCTCAAGAAAAATGAAAAACAATTGGAGAGTAGGAAGTTGGAATCCTAAAAAGTTGATGATTCATGACAACATCATGGGTTCAATTCATGCCCAAGAAAATACCTTATCCCCAAGATTTACATGAGAAGTTTTTATGGTAAGGATCCAATGACGTGGATTCTTCAGATGGAGCAATTCTTTGATTTACACTAGGTGCCCACTATGCAAAAGGTAACTATTTCATCCTTGTATTTAGAACCCGATCAATTTGTATGGTATCAATGGATTTGTGATCATAAAATGGACTCTATTATCTCTTGGTATGTATTCATAGAAGAATTGATTTCACATTATGGGGATATAAATAGCAAAACCTTCTTCAGTCATTCGGTAAATATCAAGCAAAAAGGTTCAGTTGATAGTTACAGATCACATCAAGCAATTTCAATAGCTAAGTCTCAGAGTGAATAATATTTTAGAATATAATTTGTTAGATCTCTTTATTGGAACCTTGAAATATAACATTAAATATGAGGTGCGTCTCTTTGAATCATCATCCCCCAAAAAAGGGTTTCATGATGGCAAGGAAGGTTGAAAATACAAATATGGCAATGACTACTAGAAAGGCCTTGTCCAACACATATAGAGAAAATAATATTCCTTCTTCTAAACCACCACAAATTTTGACACCCAAAAAACTATATGAAAGAAGAGAAAAAGGATTATGTTTAATTGTGACAACAAATATAGTAAGGGACATAAGTGCATCAAGAAGAAATTATTCTACATAGATTGTGAAGATGAAGAACCAAAAGAAGAGGAAGCATCTCAAGAAGAGGAAACTTCACAAGAAATAGAAGAGGCTACTTCAGAAGAAATTACTCCAACCATATCTTGTTATGCATTGGATGGAATTAGCGCTCCTCAAACTCTCAATATAGAAGAATACATCAAAAATAAGAAGTTTGTAGTGTTGATTGATTCTGGCAGTATTCATTATTTCATTCACTGTAAATCAGCCAAAGTTCTTAATTGCTTTGTATACACAGCACCAGAGTTACAAGTAATGATTGAAAATGGAGGAACTATAAATTGCTCAGGGAAATTCCATAATATCAATATGTCTATGGGGGAATATGTATTGAATAGTATAATGATTTCTATCCCAATGGCTGGTGATGACATTGTCTTAGGTGTCCAATGGTTGCAATCATTGGGAATAATTGCTTTTATTTTCAAAAAAAAATCATGGAATTTTCATGGGAAGGAAAATAATATGAGTTAAATGGTATCATAGGAAAACCAATCTAGGTGATAAGCTCTAATGGTATGAAAAAGTTGCTAAAAAGGGGACATCAAGGTGTACTTTCACAATTATGCTCATTAGATGTTCAAAAAGTTCCCTATCTCCCCATATATCCACAAGGTCATTAATAAGCATTCCAATGTATTTTAAGATATTCCCAAAGGTCTTCCACCTATTCATGACTTTGATCATGTTATCCACTTAATTACAGGAAGTGTTCCTCCTAACATCAGACCTTATAGATATCCCTATATCCAAAAGAGTGAAATTGAGCATATGGTTGCTGAAATGTTAGAGCCTGGCATAGTTAGTCCTAAACAAAGTTCTTACTCTACACCAGTGGTAATGTTACCAATCCAGATGGATCATGGCATACAGTGTCCTTATTATAAAGAGCTCAACAATATCACCATTAAATATAAGTTTCCCATTCCCTTCATTGATGAATTTTTAGACTATTTACATGGAGCAATTGTCTTCACGAAGTTTGATCTTCATTTCGGGTATCATCAGATTCAAATGAAGGATGAAGACATCCCCAAAACAACATTCAAAACTCATTAAGGTCACTATGAATTTTTTGTCATGCCATTTGGTCTATTAACAAATGCACCTTCCACATTTCAAGGTTTGATGAATTCTATTTTCAAGCCTTTCCTTAGAAATTTGTGCTAGTATCCTTTGATGATATACTAATCCATATCAAGTCTTGGGAAGAAAATTTTCAACATGTTGACAAGGTACTACACCTAATAAAGGAGAAAGAAATGTATGAAAACCCTAAAAATGTTTCTTTGGGATAAAAAAGGTAGAGTATTTGGGTCATATTGTATTTCCTAAAGGTGCTAAGGTAGAACCTAAAAAAATTAAATCCATGATGCATTAACCGATTCCCAAAAACCTAAAGAAACTTCAAGGATTCTTAGGTTTGACAGGGTACTAGTGCAAGTTTGTTCAGAAATATGGAAGAACTGTTAGGCTTATTAATCCTCCCTTGACCATACTTTCTATTTAGATTATTTAGCCTAACTTAGGAACCTTAATTAAATATTTGGGTCCACTAGTACAATTGGGTCCACTTGACCTAATGGGGACACATGTACCAGTCACTGGAGTGTGAGTAACACTGCTAATTCCACTTACCACATGTGTATGCATCAGTTTGGGTGCCTCCTAGACCAATACCAACATTTTAGGAGCCACTAGGAGTCCTGGCACCAACCTACATCAGTTAGTTGGAGTTAGTACTAGTTAGTCTTAGTTATCCCCCAATTACTGTCAGTTAGTTCACAATTATTTAGATAGCACTAGCTATGCATGGCTACATGTGGAGTAGGTGCCTTTTCCCACCTACCACACTCAGTTGCAATGAGTTAACTAGCTGCCACTGATTGATTGAGTTGGTTGGACATCTGGGATTTGATCTATTAGACTCTGATATTGATTGAGACACCATGGGATGGTCAGTTAGATACAGTCAGATATAGCGGATAGATTTGAATTGCTACCTAATGCATTTGAATTATTTTCCTATGTAAACTAATTGTAACACTGGATATTATTATTGTGAATGATACTATAAATTCATGAGCAATACTCATCCATTTCCTATGTGGTTTTTTTTGTTCAGTTTGTATCTTCATTCTCCATTTACTGCAATCATAATTCTGAACTATATTGTTGAAGATCTAAATGGAATTAAAATTCTAATATGGTATTAGAGCCTTCTCAGGAAGGTTTCATTCTTGTTTCTCCCCATTGAACATCATAAGCAGCTGGGTTTCCACAGAAGTCCCCTATGATGATTTTCTAGCTCTGGATTTCTTCAGAGCAGTGGAGAGGGTGTGACAGACCCTGAAAAAATGCTCATGTCGGGAGGAAAAACATGATTCTAATAGTTCAAATGTTTTATTGGGTTTTGCAGTAACAATTGACACATGATACGTAGCATGTGTGATGTTTTGCAGTCTTTCAGCCGGAGCAATTATGAGTTCTCAATCTCCTACACCTCGGATACTTACAAATTTCAATTATCTTGATTGGAGGGTGTATATGTAGCTAGCCTTGCACCAACATGAATACCTAAGGATAATACAAGGAAGGGAGGAAAAGCCTCATCATCCAGTTGAAAAGAACAAGTTTTTGAACCATTGTGATGAATCATTCGGGTACTTATGCACTCATATATCCAGAGATCTCCTCTTCCACCTAGAAAGCTTGAGGAATCCCAAAGAATCCTGGGAGAATCTTGATATCTTGTTTAACAAACAAGATGAGCTTTGGGGACACATTCTGGAGAATGAGTTGGTATCTTTACATCCATCAATTTCGAGACTATTGAGCAATTCTTTACTAAATTCAAGTCTCTTTCACTTCAATGCAGATAGGGCAAAATAGAATGGAAGGATGAGAAAACTATCCTTTACATGCTCAACAAACTAGGACCTAAGTATTATGTATTTGTTTCTATATTTCATTCCAAGCGGGATGGATTCCCCAATTGGAAAATTCCTTCATTAAATTCTTTTTCTGAGTCCTTAATCAAGGAGAAAGACAAGTTGATTCAAATGGGAGTCATGAAGACCTCCAAAGATCAATCTCTCCTAGTTACTAACTCTTCCAAAGCGCAAGAAAAGGGGAAATAAAAGAAGAAGGAGCCAAAAGTAGTTGATTCAAATCCTAAACAGAATCAACAAACTTCCTAAGGGGCCTCTGGCTCTAAGAAAAAGAAGTTATGACCCTGTTGTGAAAAGGGGTACCATCTTGAATATCATTGTATGAGGAAGCAACTTGATGAAGTTTCTGCTATTCTCAAGCAACATAACATTACTCCCCCAAGAACAAAGAATCCTAATGAACAACCATTGTCTGATAATGGACATGAAAGGTGTCATGCTTTGAAAGTAGGACTACCTTGGTCTATAACTTATTTGATTGATTATGGAGCCTCAAATCACATGGTTGCCTCTAAGGATCTCTTCTTCTCTCTCAAAATCAAAGAAGGGCCCACCATTCACATGGGATATGATTCCCAAATTATAGTAGCAGGAAGAGGCACCATCAGAGTGAAGCATGGTATGTTTAGAGATGTTCTATATGTGCCCTCCCTTATAGCTAATTTGTTGTATGTATATCATATGACTCACACCAACTCACCAAAGCAAGTGTTGTTTGGACCTGACTCAGTATAGATCACAAATATATCAACTGAGAAGATTGTAGTGAAAGGGATTATTGATCATGCCTCTAAGGAATATATGTTCTCTCCCTTCATGACATTCATAGTTACAGCATCACCACAGCTTCCATTCGAAGGTTATGAAGGTTTAAACATTCCTCCACTTCCTATTGCAGATTCAGTTTCTATTCTTGACATTTCAAATTCAAATTCATAACAGGAGGCATCCCATCATGATCCATACATTGAGATTACACCTCAAAGGGATATCGATCCATATCCATCATCTACCTCATTTCAGTAGCCTAAATGGACTCAGTAGCTCATAAAAGAAGCTGGAAATGATGCCGAGGATCCAAATGATAAGAGACAAATGAGGTCCCAGTATTAGAAGGAGAGTGTTGCACTGTCTCACACATATCCTCTTCTTCCTAAGAGGTGTTTTATGATGCTTGGGTCATATCCTCAATCCTTCAAGGAGGATTTCCATGATCCTAGATGGCAGGCAGCCATGGATGAGGAGTTTGATTTGCTACATGACAACAAGACTTGGGAACTTGTCTCCTTACTATTAATCTGTCATAGTAATCTAAGGACTAAAACACAGTCTCATAAGAAATTTCAGACAATTAATCATGAAAATGGCATGATGGTGCTGCAATAGAATGTTGCAGCTTTGTATAATCAATAAAATAATGATAGTACAATACAATGGTCATGCAAGATGCATGAATTCCAAGACAATTTTAATACACAAGGAGGTCATTCGAATTGCATGGATGCGTGTCGCTTAACTAAATGTCAATCACAATCGACACACGTAGTTAACCACTGAGCTAATCAATAACTGACTCTCACACTAAGTCCTAACTGAATCGGAGTGTAATAGATGTATGAGTCCTACTGAAAGTGACTCATGACATGTAATTGAATGTTCAACTGAAGGAGGTAGTGCATCCATAACTCCAAGTAGCTCTAATGGAATTAACTGAAGTGACACATGTCATCAGAAGTGGTTGTAGGCACCAGTGTTAGCTCTAGTTCATAAATAATGACAAAAAATAATCAAATAATGAATGGAGGCACCTTCACAACTTATCTTAAATGATTGTAACAATCAGTTAGCAATTAGGTGCATTTATGACACTAAGATCACCCCAGAAATGCTCCCTGTTTGAAGGAGGAAGCCCAGTTCGCATCCCCGAATGAAGGAGAAGGCTTAGTTGGCCTCCTTGAATGAAGGATGGCATGGGTGAGCTCATGATGATGTCTTAGTGTGCTCATTTGATGCCAAGTATTTCAATTAAACTTAGGATAGTGGGTAAATAGGCCAAAAATGACCAAATAGGTGTGCATGTTGGGTAAATGATTCCAACAGCCCCCCTTAAGCTATACTCGGGAGGAGTAAAATAAAATTCATGAAATGCTAGGGCCCCAGAAACAAATTCCATAGGTCGCCCTGTACATTAATGTAACTCAAACAATGCTAAAAAATAAGTCTAAGTGAGAAAAGAGGGAAAACCCAGTGGGAAAACCCCCCCCTCAAGCTGAACACTGGAAAGTAGTTTGATCACCCTGATGAACTCACCCCCAAAAGTGAATAAAGGTAATTGAACTTCTTCTCTGAAAAGGTCTTGGTGAATATGTTTGCAATATTCTCATCAGTAGGCTAGTATTGTAGAATGATGGTTCTGTCATGCACCAATTCCCTGATATTGTGCATGTGTATCTCTACATGCTTGGTCCTCTACCTGGTAACTATATCTGTGGATATTTTAATAGCACTTTGATTGTCACAAAAGAGGGAGTTGGACAAAGTACTACCAAAATCAAACTCTAAAATAATGCCTTGCAACCAAACAACTTGCATGCAAGCATTCGTCGCTCCTGGATACTCGGCCTATGCTGAAGACAATGGAATGGCGGCCTGATTTTTGCTAGAATAGAAAATGGGGCCACCACCAAACATGAATACATATCTAGAAGTAGACTTCTGATCAATATAATCTCCTGCCCAATCTGAATCTATGTAACCAACCAACTCTAGCTCAGAGTCTGTAGCATAGTGAATGTCGTAGGTCCCGGTGCCCTGAATATATTGGAGCATCCTCTTGGATGCCTTCCAATGAATATCATGAGGCTGCTGCATGTATCTTGATACAGCATTCATGGCATAACATATAACAATCCTATAATGAGTCAAGTAAAGCAAGCTACCAATCAGTTGGCGGTAGATTTTGCAATCTATGGGTGGAGTGTTTTTTCCTTCTTCAAGGATGATCCCTAAAAGGAAAGGTAATGAAGCAGCCTTACATTCAGCCATGTTAAAATTAAATAACAGGTTTGATATATATTGATACTGAGTGACCATTATCCCATCATAATTTTGTGCAATTTCAAGCCCCATAAATTGCTTCAAGATCCCCAAATTGCTCATCTCAAATGCATCATGGAGGGTCGTTTTTATGACTGAAATGGAAGCAACAGTGCTACCAGTAATCAAAATATCATAAAAATATAAAACAATAATAAGAAAATTTCCATCATACTGATGTAGATACACATTCGTATCTGATTTACACCTTTGGAATTTTTGTGAGAGAAGGAAGGCATCCATCTTGGAATACCAC
Organism: Pseudotsuga menziesii; assembly: GCA_001517045.1. Lineage (NCBI taxonomy): Eukaryota > Viridiplantae > Streptophyta > Pinopsida > Pinales > Pinaceae > Pseudotsuga > Pseudotsuga menziesii. Next base: position 355,268 of record LPNX010778360.1, on the reverse strand, counting down.
TCTCTTGGGGCCTGTTTTAACCTATATAGTGACTTCTTTAATTTGCAAACCAAAGATGAATATGAAATGTATCTCTCATGATGATTCATGTATATGTGCTCATGAATATATCCATGTATATATATCCATGTATATATATGCAGACTTAACATACATACGATGCACTTCCCAGTGCTTGGATGCCACAATTGCCAAAACTAGGCGGATGGAGTCCATTTTTGCAATCGGTGCAAAGGTCTCATGATAGTCCACACCTTGGACCTGGGAGAACCCTTTTCTACCAGAATTGCCTTATATTTGTAGTTTATTCCATCAGTAGAAACCTTTTTCCAAAACACCCACTTGCATTGAACTAATTTCCTCCCCGAAGGAAGAGAAACTAGCTCCTAAGTAGCATTCTTTTGAAGAGAATTCATCTCTTCGTCCATGGAAGCATGCCATATCGGATCTTTCGGAGCATGGTAGTAAAAATTAGGATCTGAAATTATCATTAAATAACAATTTTCATACAAAAAAGAGTCATGACAAGAGAGCGCAATACCTTCTCTTTGGAAATCAGACCGGGTTCTTCTTGGATCATCAGGATTTCCAATGTTGTCACCAACGGAAGGAAGTGTTTTCCTGGCCCAAGTTGGGAGATGTGTTTGCACTTTAGGTTCTGAACTTGAACTTGATTATTTTTGGTCACTGATATTAGATATCATAGGTTCCAAATCAGGGTCATTACCCCCAATTTCATCATCCAAATATTCAGTAGAATAGGACGGAAATTCAACAGTTTTCTCCTTGACTAGTTCTACTCTTGAAGAGGCTCATCGAACCGGACACTTCTTTCAATGATGATTTGTTTTGTTCTAATATCCAGAAGCTTGAAACATTTATATACATCAGGATATCCAATAAACAAACATTCAACACTTTGTGGTTGCAAATCTTTCCTCTTATCATGCAGAATTTGGGCCCATGCAGTGGACCCAAACACTCTGAGATTCAACACATCCGGCTTGTGTCCGAAGTAGGATTCAAAAGGGGTATTCCCTTTCAAGGATGAGTGAGGCACTCTGTTCTAAATCTATACAGAAGCATTCATGGCCTCATCCCATAAATTTGCAGCCAGCTTCTTGTCTTCCAACATGTAAGTGTTCATCTCCTTGAGAGACTGATTCTTTCTCTTCGTTACACTGTTCTGCTGGGGAGTGTAGGGGATTGAATGTTGGATCTGAATGCCACTTTCAGAACATAGTTGCAGCAAATCATTAACGGCATATTCCCCACCATTATCAGATCTCAAATTTTTTATCTTTTTCCTAGATGCATTCTCAATCAGTGCTTTTAATTCAATGAATTTTTCTAAGACATCTGACTTTTTCTTAATGAAGAAGGCCCATGTATATCTAGAAAAATCATCTATAAAAGTAAGAACATACCAATATCCATTCAAGGATGTGATGGGAATTAGTCCTCTGATATCAGAATGAATCAGCCCCAAAATTTCTGATGCTTGGCTTGCCTTCCCCCGATCAAACTTATGCTCAAGATGCTTGCCCAAAATACAGCCTTTGCAAATTTCGGTGGTAGCTTTGACGAATGGGAGGCCTTCAAACATGGAATTTTTCTATAATTGCTACAAGTACTTGAATTTTAGGTGGCCAAACCTCTCATTTCATATCCTACTAACCTCATTTCCATGAGTCAACAGAGTTGTGTGATTTGCATCCTCCACAAAATGGAAAAACTCATAGGCTTTTGCATGATGATTTACAGAGCCTTTCGGCATAAGTTTCCCAGATGCAAGTTCAGTAATTTTTACATGATCAGGGTTGAAGGATACTCTCTTGGGCACTCCAGTATGGGTCATTTGATAGATACTTAGGAGGTTTGATGTAAGAGATTGTACATACATAACATTGGAAAAACAACCGTGCTCTGTTAGGATATTTAGACACTTAGGAGTTAGTTAAGATCAACTTGTGTAATATATCCGTTAAGTAAAAGTGTGTTTCTTTAGTATGCATTAGTATGCATTTGTAAATATTCTAATCCGACGGTCACGATATGTTCTAGACATAGAGTGATCCGACGGTTCAACTTCTCTTAGATCATACCTACCATTGATCCGTGGCTTAACACCCGATTGGTCTATGATCTCTATTTAAAGAGCATAGAGGGTCCTTGGCTAGTTGATCGATTATGAGAAGCTCATGTAACTTTCTTTCTTTTGCATAATAAATTGCTCCGAAGTAGCTATTTGGCCGGGGCCGTGGACTGTTTCCCTCTCGAGGGTTTTAACCACGTGACAAACATTGGTGTATTGATCTGTGATCTGTTTGTGTGAAGCGGCTATTCTTGGTGTTCGGTCCTTTGGGAGTACCCTGTGTACCCTAACATGCTCAAGATTTACAGTACCTTGTCCTTTTGAGATGATGGTAGAGTCATATCTCATGTGGATGGTAATGCTCTTGTTGGTGTCAAGAGAAGAGAAAGAGTCTTGCTAGCCATCATGTGGTTCGAAGCTCCAGAATCTATGAGTAGAGCCATGGAATTCGAAGTGCTTTCCATGAGGGCATGACCTCTTTTATGCTGGTATTCGTGATCTTAATTTCCTTTCCTCCGAAATATTTCCAGAAGATTTATGTTATTTCTCTCAAGGAGAGAAGTAGCTTCATCAAGATTCTTTTCATGCAGGCATGTTCAGGGTGGAAGCCCTTCCCTCAGTATGAACACTTGACTTTTTCCTTCCCATGGTGGCCTTTTTTTTTTTTCTTCTTTGAGCCAGAAGGCTCTTTTTGCTGTTGGTTTTGAACTTTTGGATTAGGAGCTTCGAATTTGGTTTTGGGGTTCTTCTGCTACTTTCCTTTCCCCTTCGAATCCTTAGGTCATGAAGCAAAGAGGGCTTGATCATAGGAGGATCTGATCATCCCCATCTGAACAAGCTTATCATGCTCACTTGTTAGGGACTCAATGAAGGCATTGAGTGAATATATCTTCCATCTAGGGGTTGTGATCTTCCCCGCACGGAATGTAGAAACAAACACTGAATAGTCAGCTCCAAGTTTTGAGAGAATGGTGAGAATGAGCTGATCATCCTCCTTCACCTCACACTGCTTTAGTTGAAGGACTATATGCTTGAATTTTTTGAAAAAATGATTAAGGGTCTCAAAATTGCTAGGTTGAAGAGACATCAACTTGTTTTTAAGCTGATAAACCCTCAAGTCATCATGTTTTCCATACAGGGAGGAAATTTGGTCCCAAATCTCTTTCGGAGTCTTCAATCCAGAGAGGTGGAATAGAAGATCCTTGGATATTGAGAGACATAAGAAACCAAATACTTCATCTTTCTTATTAAAAAATCTATCCTTGTATATAACATGAGTAGGCTCTTCTTTTGTGTCCATAGTGACCCAGTAGAGTCCTCTGGCACGTAGCTAGATCTCCATGTCTCCTTTCCATTGATGGAAATTGAATGAAGTCAAAAGATCTATGGAAGAAACCATATCAAAGTGTTGTAGAGAATGCAATGAGCCTCTAAAACATGAAAATCAAAACAATAAAGTCACCATAAGGTCAAAAAACCTGCACATCTCAGGTTTTCATCACACCCAGCATAATTGATCAAGCAAGCTTGATCAACAATTCCTTAACTTGGGGTATTAAGTGGTAAACCTTCTGCCTCTGGTGCAGTGCTGGAATTTGATCTTTTGCTCAATTTTTCATGCAAGATCCATCAAAAACCATGTTTTTGAAGAGAAAGAGCTTTGTCCTGCCGTGAGCTCTGATACCATATTAATCTGTCACAGTTATCTAAGGACTAAAACACAGTCTCATAAGATATTTCAGACAATTAAGCATGAAAATGGCATAATGGTACTGCAATAGAATGTTTTAGCTCTGTATAATCAATAAAATAATGATAGTAAAATACAATGGTCATGCAAGGTGCATGAATTCCAAGACAATTAGAATACACAAGGAGGTCATTCGAATTGCATGGATGTGTGTAGCTTAACTGAATGTCAGCCACAATCAGCACACATAGTTAACCACTGAGCTCATCAATAACTGAGTCTCATAGTAATCCCTAACTGAATCGGAGTGCAATAGATGACTAAGTCTAACTGAAAGTGACTCATCACATGTAACTGCATGTCCAATTGAAGTAGGTAGTGCATCCATAACTCCAAGTAGTTCCGATGGAGTTAACTGAAGTGACACATGCCATCAAAAGTGGTTGTAGGCACTAGTGTTAGCTCCAGTTCATAAATAATGACCAAAAATAATCAAATAATGAATGGAGGTGCCTTCACAACTCAGCTTAACTAATTGTAACAATCAGTTAGCAATAAGGTGCATTTATGACACTTGGATCACCCCAGAAATGCTCCCTATTTGAAGGAGGAAGCCCAATTAGCCTCCCCAAAAGAAGGAGAAGGCTTAGTTGGCCTCCTTGACTGAAGGAGGGCATGGGTGAGCTCATGCTGATGTCATAGTGTGCTCATCTTATGCCAAGTAAGTCAATTAAACTTAGGATAGTGGGTAAATAGGCAAAAATTGACCAAATAAGTGTGCATGTTGGGTAAATGACTCCAACACTTACCCCCAGGAAGGAAGATGGTTCAGTGCAAATGGATATACAAAACCAAGATAGCTGTTGATGGAACCAAAATCAAATACAAAGCTTGGTTGGTGGAAAGAGGATACTCTCAGGTTCAAGGCTTGGACTACAATGAGACATTCGCTCCAGTACCTACAATGGACTCCATTAGGCTGGTCTTGGCTATTGCTACTTCAAAAAGATGGGAAGTACATCACTTGGATGTGAAGAGTTCCTTCCTCCATGGTGATTTGAAGGAAGATATATATATGAAACAACCTGAGGGGTTTATTAATGATCCTTCCTTAGTCTATAGACTAAGGAAATCATTGTATGGACTCAAAAAATCCCCAAGGGCATGGTACTCCAAGATGGATGCCTTCCTCATCTCTTAGAATTTTGAAAGGTACAAATTTGATTGCAATGTCTACATGAAGAAGAAATAGGGGTTCTTGCTTCTAGTTGTATTGTATGTGGATGACTTGCTCATTACTAGTAGCTCTGCTGTTGGATTGAGAAGCATCAAGTTTGCTCTTAACAAATCATTCTCTATGATTGACTTAGGACTGTTAAGAAATTTCAATGGTCTCAAATTAATTCAAAAGACTTCGGGAATCATGATCTCACAGTCTAGTTATTCATCAGCCATGGAATATTGCAAGGCTCCCCATGTCCCTTTCTATCAGGAATCCGGCTTGAAGAAAGTGGTTCTACACCTTTGGTGGACACCACTCTCTACAGGTGGCTCATTGGGAGCCTTTTGTATGTAACTCATTTGAGACCAGGCATATCCTATGCTGTGAGTGATGCTTCCAGATACATGCAGGAGCCACATGGGATGCACTGGAAGGCAACAAAGAGGATCTTGCACTATACGTAGGGTACTATGGATTATGGGATCCAATATGTAGCTAGAGCACAACTGGATCTCACAAGCTTTACAAAATCAGACTGGGAGGGAGATGGAAATGATAGGAAATCCACCTCGGGTTTTGTATTCATGATTGGATCTAGGCCAATTTGTTGGTCCAGCAAGAAGCAAGCAACACTTGCACTCTCTTCAACAGAAGAAGAGTATCGAGGAGTTGTGAATGCAACTATTCAGGAAGTATGGCTATATGGCATATTAACAGAGTTCAAGATTCAGAATTCATCTACAGTATAATCAAAATTTCTAGTGATCCTGTTCATAAGCAGAGGACAAAGCACATAGAGGTTCACATGCACTAAATCCAGGAACTAGTGCATGACATAACCATCACACTACAATACTATCTGACAGAGAATCAGGTTGTAGATATTTTTACCAAGTATTTTACCGAAAAGATATTTTCCTTTCTTATGTATATTTTTAACATTAAGGCTTGATTCTCGGTTCCTATTTTGAGGATAGTTTTTCCCAAGACGTTTTCCCTACCTCAATTGTATTATGCAACATTCCCTTCTTTTTAGATTGTATTTGGGTGAACTATAGTATTAATACCAGGGCCCACAATTGTCTAAGTTAGGATTCAAGGGGGTGTTAGGATTATTAATCCTCCCTTGAGCATACTTTCTATTTATATTATTTAGCCTAACTTAGGAACCTTAATTAATTATTTGGTTCCACTAGTACAATTGGGTCCACTTGACCTAATGGGGCCACATGTACCAGTCAATAGAGTGTGGGGAACACAGCTAGAGGTTAACTTCCCCTTACCTCCTGTGCATGCATCATTTTGGGTGCCTCCTAGACCAATCCCTACATTTTAGGAGCCACTGGAAGTCCCGAAACCAACCTACATCGGGTAGTTGGCGTTAGTACTACTTAGTCTCAGTTAGCCCCTAGTTACTTTCAATTAGTTCACAATTAGTTATCTAGCGCTAGCTATGCATGGGTAATGCATGGTTGCATGTGGAGTAGGCACCTTTTCCCACCTACCACACTCAGTTACACTGAGTTGACTAGTTGTCACCGATTGATTGAGTTGGTTGGACATCTAGGATTTGATATGTTGGAATCCGATATTGATTAAGACACCATAAGTTAGATGGTCAGTTAGATACATTCAGATACAGTGGATATATTCGAATTTATACCTAATGCATTTGAATTCTTTTCCTATGTAAACTAATTGTAACACTAGATATTATTATTGTGAATGATACTGTAAATTCCTGAGCAATACTCATCTGTTTCCTATGTGGTTCGTTTTGTTCAGTTTGCATCTTCGTTCTCCATTTACTACAATCATAATTCTGAACTATCTACTTGAATATCTAAATGGAATTCAAATTATAATCAAAACAACATCTCTTCTAAATTCGTTACTGAAGAAAGATGCATTTTATTGGACTCTAGAGGAAACTCAATATTTTCAACAACTCAAAGAGGCCATGTGTAAAGCTCATGTTTTGGTGACACCAAACTTCACAAAAACCTTTATTGTGGAATGTGATGCTTTAGGAAATGGAATTGGAGCTGTACTAATGCAAGAAGTAAACCCTCTTGCCTTCACAAGTCATCCAATCAATGGAAAGAAATTTTTAAAAAAAACCATTTATGAGAAGGAAATGTTGGCAATAATGCATGCCTTGAAGCAACGACACCCCTACCTTATAGGGAGACATTTAAAGTTTAAAATTGATCATGATAGCCTTAAATACTTCTTGGAATAAAGAATATCTTCATAAGAGCAACAAAAATTGGTGACAAAGATGTTGTGATATGACTTTAAAAACATGTACAAAAATGGGAAGTAAAATATTGTCGCAGATGCACTCTTCAGGAAAGATGAGGATGTTGAAGCATTAATCTATTCTATTTCTCTCATCCAACCATATTGGATAGTTGAAGCAATGGACGAATGGAAAAGTGACGAAAACATATGGACATTTATTCAAAAGCTGCAACAGGATCCTGGTTCCTCTAATACATTTAAGTGGAAATATGAATTGTTATGGGACAAGGATCGCTTATATCTTGGTAAGAGTTCCTAGCTCAAGCAAAAGGTACCTTCTAAATTCCACTCCTCACCAATAGGATGGCACTCAATATTCTTACAAACCTACCACATGGTAGAGAAATATTTCTTTTGTGATGGTCTTAAAACTGATGTTCAAAAAATTGTGACAGAATGCTTGGTTTTCCAACAAAATAAGGTGGAAACAATTAAGACCCCTTGTCTCCTAGTGACCACTTTTTATTCGAATCCAAAGGTGGACATAGGTCTTGATGGATTTTATCATAGGTTTAACAAATTATGAAGGAAAGAGTTTCATTATGGTGGTTGTTGATAGACTTACTAAATATGAACACTCTTGTGCACTATCTCACCCCTTCAAAGCAAGCACAGTCGCGAATTATTTCATGAAGACAATACAAAAACTACATGGTACTCCAAATATTATAGTAAGTGATAGGGATCCCATTTTCATTGGAAAATTTTGGACCGAATTATTTTCTTGTTTGGGTACTCAACTGGCTCATAGCTCAGCTTATAACCCTCAATATGATGGAAAAACAAAGATAGTAAACCAATGTTTAGAAGGGTATCTTCGACGCTTTGCAACTGAAAAATAAACAAAATGGGTCAAGCACCCTTGGCAGAATGGTGGTATAACACTTCCTTCCATACATCATAAAAATGACCCCATTTATGGAACTTTATGCCTATCATCCACCATCCATCACATATTCACTAAGAGACCCCTCTAAGTTTCAAGCAGTGGAATACCACATGAAGGATGAACAACAAGTTATTCAACTCTTAAATGACAACTTGAATCTATCACAAAATCAAGTGAAACAACAAGTAGATCAACACTGTAGTGAATGAAGATTTAATGTGGGGTATTGGGTGTTTTAAGACTACAACCATACAAACAAATGTCCCTGAGGAACACCAAACATTAGAGAGAATTTGAAGTAAAAAATGGGCCTCCTAATAGATGTACTACAAAAATATAAGATGTATTAAAATATTATGAGTTAGGGTTTTTATGGGGTAGGTATATATGAAAACTCACCTCCTACACTACTTTTTATGCACAATATAAATAACCATGGTTGAGTTACTTTTCTAAATTGACTATAAATAAAATTAATAAAATAACTCTACAATGATGTGACTAAGATTCATTGTAAATTCCCAAAAATTTATTGTCCTTTAGCATTTATTTGTCTTGAACTTGTAAATAAAATTAAACAAAAATGAATTTAATTTATATGCATATCTAACATATTTTTTTCATATAAATATCATTCATGAATTTAATTTATTTTAAAAGTACCAGATTATATATATATATATATATTAGTTTGGCATTATGATATTAAATACAATTGAGTGAATATATAATTTAAAATTTAAAAAACATGAAAATGACAATATATTATTTTATAAAAAAATGTGAAAAGACATTTTTATGAATTATGAGTACTTTACTTGAAAATGACAATAATATTATTTTATGAGAAACTGTGAAATGACTTTTATTATGAGTACTTCACTTTATGACTTAAAAGTACTTGTACCACTACCTTGGTTAACTATGGGTTTTCATCAACCATAGAAAATGTGACAAATAAGCATTCTTAACTCATGCAATGCCACCTCAACCATGGGGGATGATGTCATCTACTAGAATGTAATTGGTTGATTTTTATAGTACATTTTGGTCCTTTTGAGGCCCATTTTTTACCTCAAATTCTCTCTAATGAAGGATAATAAATTACCACCTAAATACTACGGTCCATACAAGGTGTACCAAATATTTGTAGTATGGCCTACAAATTGGAACTACCTGCATCTTCACGAGTACATCCAGTTTTCCATGTTTCTTGTTTAAAGAAGGTAATTGGTGAGAAGATACCAGTTCAAACGATATTACCAGAACTTGATGAGGAAGGAAAAATTATCTTGGATCTTAAAGAAATTACTAAAATATGAACTAGACAGCTTCAAAATCGATCGATTCCACGGTATCTCATTAAATGGAAGAACTTATCCATGGAAGATTCAACATGGGAAGACGAGTCCTTTATACAACAACATCCAAATTTACTTCAGCGTTGAGGACAACACTTTTTGAAGGGGAGGGGCATGTTAATCCCTTAATGATGGCACATTACACCATACAGTGTGGCACACTACTCCCTATATTGTGGTGCATTACATATTATTATGTCGGCTTGGGTCTATTAGTTGTTGTTGTACACCTTTGTCTCCTATATATAGGAAAGAGTTATTCTCATTTTAGTCATCATAGTATCTTATCTTATCTTGTGTACTTAGTACATTGTGTAAGGAGGTTCCTCAAAGAGGATTGATATTTATCTCTGTAATTCATTATTAAGGCATGGATTACTCTCTTATTGTCTATTTCTGCTCTTTTTATGCTATTTTTGGGACTTGGTTGCATAACATTTTTTACCCTCTTTCCATGAAATCATGAGGAATATTACAGGTGGGAGCAGAGCCCAAACCACATCAATAATTATTCAGGAGATACCAACATTTCGACAATATGGATGGGATAAGGGAGGCCATATTGTATTTAAAGCTATTGTACATGATTTCAAACTGAATCTCGAAAAGTTCTTCAAGGTTGCTTATGTTGGTCTTAAGGCGAATAAGGAAACTGCATAGGATATGAAATATATTTTCCAATAGCTTTCCTTCCAAGAGTCACACATAGAAGACCTTGAGAAAAATCTGTTTAAGCTCATAGGAAATGTGCATGTAATCAAGGATGAAGTGTTGAAAATGGCCAAAATGACCCAATGCAACCACTGCCAGGAGTCTCCAGAATATGTTTGACCAATGGATGAAGATTCAGTCCAACAACAAGTCTAGGTTCCGCATCGGCTATAAGAATTATGATCTTCCTCTTTTAGTTCTATGTTTTTTTGTTTATTGCTAAATAGTCAGTTTGTAAGGGTTTATCCCTCTTTCATACTTTCGAATTTCGTAGGACATCTAATAGGAAAACTGGTAGATATGAAGTAGAACAAGTTTTATCTTCACATTCTCTACAAATTGCACTACAACAATTTTTACTTTTAGGGGGGGTTGTCTTCCGCCTCCAAAAGTCAATTTTTGGGGCAGTTTTGGCTTTGGAGGTCTTTACAAAGCCACCCCTAATGGAACCAACACTAAAACTTTCTCCTTTTAGGGGAGGTTTTAGAAGAGATCCAAACCACCCCTAAAAGTACTTATTACAAACATTTGGGGGCGGTTACAAACCCCCCTCGTAGGTACCTACAAGCGCGGTTACAAACCCCCCTCATAGGTTCCTACATGGGTGGTTATGTTGGAAAGGGGTTTTGGATACATTAGTTGTGCAGCATCACGGATGCTACTCAAGCTCAAAGACACCGTGCAAGTGAAAGATTAACATGCAAAGAGGAGATTAGAATATTTTATATTTTGTGTCACCTTTTGTAGTTTTGGACCATATTTTGTGGACATTGGTCATCATTTTGTAAAATCAGTTAGGTGTTAGTTAGGAAGTTGTCTAAGTGGAACTTGAATGTCAAGGCACAAGCCTATAAGTATATGTTGAATTACAAGTGTAAGAGATATTTAGAGGTTATTGAATCCTTGTTTTTGTGATCTGAGATCTGTTGATATGTGAACTTTTTTGGTGATTTTGCGTAGAAGTAATATGACAAGGCGAAATTTTATCTGAATCGTTGTATTCTATTATGTTTTCATGTTTACTATTTTATGTGACTCAATGATGAATGTTATGTGAATCCATGACATAGATCTATGATGCAATGTTTCCCTTTTTTAAAATGATGTTATTTTGTTGGATCTGTTTGCACATCGATATGTTTACTGCAGTTTTGATTGAATGATGCGATCTGTTGAAGGATACTAATGAATGGTTTTGTTAATGCTTAAGAGAATGATCAAATATGTGAATGTTGCGCTAAGTTGATGAGTTGATGCACATTGTCCTCTCCTATTATGTAGAAACTTGGTCTAATTAACCCTCCCTCGAACATCTCGGGTGAGACCTCATCTGCTCTACGAGTGTTGCTGGATGGGGCAAAACCTGTTTGGGCTATTGCTCAGGGAGATCGCAGTGGTTTGGCTGTTGACTGGTTTTGTTGGTTGGGTTTGTGTAAATAGATAATTATGTTGTTGATTCCTTGTTTTGATTGAGGGGAGGACATGTTGTTGCATCCAACAATACCGGAAATTCAAGACTGGTTTGACCAGAAGCTACGAGAATTTTTTCGTGAAGGAAAACCAGAACCCTAGATTGACGACGGATAAGTGGATAGAAAGATGCATACACGATGGTCAACACAAGTGTTTTTTTTATGAATTCCCAATCATACTATATAGATGGTTGGAGCAATTCACTTATTGCAAGACAAATTTTGACGGAAAAGAGCCAACTTCCTAGACCCCTAAGTTGATCCAAGAGATGCAAGAAACTGACAACAGAGCATCGCAGGCTGTTGAAGTCTAGTTGGATAGTATCTTGGAGGGATATATCACCAATTTTGCGGTTGATACTATTGATTCCTACAGAAAATAAGAAAGAGAATTATTCAACAGACCAAATTTTAGTTTCTTATTAACTTTATAATTGTCAATAAAGATGCTTGTCTGTGAAAAAGGGCATACTGAAGATGCACATCGAGTAGTAGAACTCTGGTGTGCAGGGGTTGTGGATACCGCAAATAAAGGGGGGAAACAAATGGAAGGATAATGGGTAGATGGTGTAAGTTTTGATGAGACTATGAGGGAAGTTGAGGAAGCAATTGGTCTTACGAGAAGAGGAGCAAGGTTTTGACGAGAGAAGAGGCAAAGGATAGGGGAAGGTCCTGCTGCAATCAAAATGCAAGATTGAAAAGGAATACCACACAGAATAAAGAGACCCTACAATGACGATGAGGATGATTAGACCCATACTAAGCCCATGGTAGATGCAAGATCAACCCCCAATAGAAATGTACCCACACCTCTGCGCACTACATCACAATCAGGAGGAAATGCAAGTACTACACCGATGTGTCTGACATGCCAACAAAACTCTAATAGTAGTAGTAGATCAACATCTGTAGGAAGAAGGCCAAGAATGGTGGGAAACGAGGTGAAGTTAACTTTGTTCCATGGGAATGGGACTGAAGATCTAGAACAATACTAGTTCCTATGTGAGGCAGTATTGGTTGTCATACAAACTACGGATGATGATGTTAAGAAGGGCCAATTGGCGACAATTCTTTAGGGTTGCACACTTGATTGGTACATAAAATTTGTACAAGTTCCGAAGGGGACTCCGTCAAAGAAACCGGTAGAATTCAGGAAAGGACTTATTGAAGAATTCAGAAAACCAAATTTTGAAGCACAGTACATTACAGAACTGAAGGAAATTAAGCAGTATCCCAATGAGACTATTTGGGGTTTTGATCAAAGATTCAAGACACTAATGGAAAGAGTCATTTTTGAGATGAGTGACATTCAACATAAGGAATGGTTCATTGCAAAATTTCTAAATCATATCAGACTATTGCTTATGCAACAGAAGATTATGATACAGAGCGAGGCTCCAGAGATCACTACGAAGCTGGAAGCTTCACCTGTTGGACAAAATGCAATTGGTATGAACCAAATTCAGACGCAGTTAGCGAACTTAACACTCCAATTGCAAGACATTAAGAAGGGAAAGGAACAAGGTGAGGATCTCTGGTGCACTAAATGTCGCGCAGAAGAACATACCAAGGATACTTGCCCATATTTTTGGAACTACCTGCTGTTAAGGGCGCCAAACCCTTTGAGTTGTGGCAATGTACCATGGTGCCGCATTTGTCAAGTATATGGACATCGACATGAGGAATGTGGATACATGAATAATATGGTGACAAAGCCAACGAACATATACTTCTCATTTTTTCGATTTGTCGGGCATGAAGATAAATATTGTCGTGCATACAGCCTGCTCTAGGATAGAACATATGATTCATATTATGTGAAGGGAGAGGATCATCGAGTGGTATAGAAGCCAGAGGTCATGCAACCACCACCTTAACTGTAGTATGTACCACCACCACAAATGCAGTTTATACCAAAACTATATTTTGTGCCACAATCACATTATAATTAGATGCAGATAGCTCCACAACAGCCACAAAATGTCCAATCAGTGCATTATGTTTAGCAGCAGCTGAATCCCCCGCAACATCAATTTTCTCAGCCGTAGTACTAGAAACAAGGAGGATTCCATGGATTATTCAAAGGATGAGGAGGAGGCTTTGGTCGAGGAGGCATACGAGGTCGTAGACCTATCCAATGTTTCAATTGTGGTGTATTGGGACATTATTAGAGGGATTGTCCACACTTGCAGTGTACATGTACATATTGTACCATGATTGGTCATACCATTGAGAAATGCCCACAACTGATCAAGAAATGGTAGGCCGAGAATGTGCCAACTCATATACTGAACCAGAGTTAGAATCAGCTACAGAACCAAAATCAGTTACAGAATCCGAACCAATTGCTGAATCAAAATCAACTGCAAAATCAGACTCAGTTGCAGAACTAAAATCAGTTTCAGAACAAGACACAAAACGTAAACCAGGTGGTAACTCAACTGATGAATCCACCAATGAACCAGAACCAAGGACCGATAGTTGCGACAATATCAGTGGAACCCAAAACTCAGGATGTTGATGTCGCTTTTGTCACCCGTGGAGGTGTGATAACTGGAGAAGATAGTCCAATTCCACAAATTCGGCTGGCTGGAAATAATAAGGGATAGTTCGATATCGATGCTGAGAAAGACTCATTTTTTGAAGTGCACGACGTGATAGAAAGAAATCCTCGTAATTTACCTATCTATGAAATTCCATCTGCTTTTGATTCCATCTCAGTCGCAGGACCAACGTGACAGCATGGTACCCTGCAGCAATTTTTTGAAAGTTTCTTGTCGCTAGCAAGAGACCCTAATTCTCTTGTCAAGATTGAGAATTTATTTCATCAATTACTTAAGGGATGAAAGGATTCCGTAGTGAATCTATTGCATAAGAAAAAGGTAGGGAAAGAGATGTGCATGAACATTCATATTGGGGACTATGAGGTAGATTCAGGATCTAGGCTCAGATGTTAATATTCTGACAAGACAAACATAGAAGAATATGGGAGCCCAACGTTGAGCCGGTCCCCTGTGCAGCTGAGACTGCCTAACCGGGCTAGAGTCATGCCAATTGGGAGAGTTCTGCACCTTTCTGTGGAAGTTGAAGGCATGAAGACCTATGGATATTTTGACGTAATTGAAGCTTTTGATTATGGAGGCCCCAATCCAGCATTGCTGGAGATTGGATGGACCAACGATAGTATGGCAGTAATAAATTTTAAGAAGCGTGTAATGACATTTGAGAATCAAGATATCAGAGTCATCGCCCCAATGGATCAAAATGAAGGGCGATGATATATTGAGCCGGTGAAAGATGAAGTTTTGTTGGGCCAGGAAAGATCCAAAGGAATAAAATGAAGCACAACCACGACAAAGGAAAAGTAGGCGTGAGACGGGATAAAAGCAGGTAAAGGATGGAAAGCAAGCGCAAAGCAGGGAAAGGTGCGACAAGGATTGGTGCAATGGGGAAAAGTGGACCTAGATTCGGTGATAAATTAGTAGGTAGAAGAGTAAAGGATGGACAGGTGCAGGTCAAGAACGACTGCAGGAGCTCGAGCCGACAGAAGACTAAAGGACAATTTTGCGGCTAGTTATGACCTGTACAGGAAAACTAAAAGATGTTTCTGCGGCTAGTTATGGCGTATGAGTAATGTAATGTAGGACATTTTGCAGCCAGTATGGCCTGTCACCAATGCAATAGATGACATTTTTGGCTATTTAAGTCTATAATAACTGAGTTGTACTCAGTCGACCCTGGACGGTCTTGTAAACACTACAAATAGGAGGAACCTGTTATGTATAAGGGTTAGCTTCAAGGAGATAGTTAGGTTCAGTCAGTTAGTATTGGTTGATACTAAGTTCATATCAGAGAGGATTCTAATAGTAGTAGGTTGTTGAGCTACAAATCTACAGCTGAGTGCGTAGACCATTTTATAGGATTTAATTTGCAGCTAAGTGCGCAGATAGTAGAGTAGAGGAGTCGATATAGGCTATGTGCAGATCAGTAGGAGTTAGAAGAAAAGTAATAATAGAGAGCATGAGAGCAAGAAGAGTCTGATACAAATAGACATATCTTAAAACAGTCTGTAAGTCGCAAACTACAAGGTGTAATATATATTTCTCATGCCAAATGAAGATCACCTTGGTGGTTTTTACCCGGATGGGTTTCCACGTTATTTCCTATGTCGCATGAGTGTTGGATGATGAATGTGAACGATTGAATGTTTAACGGTTAATTTTGAATGTTTGATTATATTGCATTATTTATGATTATTTCTTGAATGAATGTCGCAATGGTGATAAACACAGTGAATGAACGAATGATTAAAGCATCGTTGAGCACTTGGTATTAATTCATGATAAAATACTGTTAAGACTATAATTCCGTCGCATTGATGTCATTTATGTTTATGAAATAAGCTATGTCATAGCGGCACCAGTTGTTAAGTTGACAATAATAAGGTTGTGTCATGCGTTGACTGTATCGCACTCTTGCGCCCCCGTCAAGCTCGTAAGAGACTCCATCCTTTCGACTATGTCAAGCACCTTGGATATGCGCTAAGGGATTGTTATCCCTCGCCAACTACGGAAACATGGATCTGGAAGTTACACACTATATATCTCAGGTGAGACCACGCCTTCCTCACGGGTGTTACTGACTGAGCTTGCTTCGTCAAGACGATGTCTTTGGGTGTTTTGTTGGTATTTTGTTGTTGTTGAACCTGAGTCATGAGAATAAGGAAAATTAGGACAACAAATGGTTCCATTTTCGAGACCCTTAATCATTTGAGTCGAGGGAGATGTTGTGGCATTCGACAAAGGAGGAAATAGAGATTGGTTGAAGTCTAGAACATTGGAATTTGCGCAAGAGGAAATATCAAGGCCACGGTTGAGCACATAAAACTAGTTAGAATGGTACATATACTCTGATATTCATGAGATATTCTTTGTACAGTTTCCTATTGTGCTGCATGAGTGGTTGTCAAGATTAGCGACTCGACAGACAAATTTCCAATAAAACTAGTTAGAATGGTACATGTTAAGTGAGTAAAATTTTTCCTCAATTTTGGTTTGACTTCCCCATTTTTGGTTTGTTTTTTCATTTTATTTCAATTAAGGTTTTGTTTTAAGTCTCATTTTGATTTTCCTTTAGGAACTCTTTGGTTGATTAGATGGTTTTTTTAGCTTACTTTTTATAGGTTTATTTGATTTTCTGGTCCTTTACATTTTAAAGGGGTTAAAGGAAAGGTCATTATATCAAAGATTTGATTCATAAATGTTTGTCTTGAGCATACCTAGACATGATTATCACTTTAGCAGTTTTTTAAACCTCCGACAAATTAGCAAAAAGCTGAAAAATGGCGAAAAATTAGCTTGGCAGATATTCTTGTAGCGCTGGACAAAATTTTTACAAAGGGCGCGCTACAAGAATATCGCGGCCCTTTGTTTTTTCAATTTTCATGCAATTTTTCATCATGATTTTGATCTGGGAATGACTAATCACATTGGGTGAGTTGTTAAGCACGTGTAAGCTGCAATTTTAGCACGATTTCAGGTGGTTTTCAGTCTCGAAACAAATCAGGCTCATCATTGCTTATAATGTGGAATCAGTTGGACAGTTATCAGTGAATCTCGGTCTAAGCTGGCATAATTTTCTTTTCACATGCATGATCAGGGTAAAGGAGGACTCGTGAAGTAAATTTAACTGCTCGAAAGGTGGATTTTGTTTCTATAGAGCATAGACAGAGTTATGAATGATGGCGAAAATTAGGGCTTCTTCAATCTCACAACCTGTAGTCAAAGTAACCATATGAAGAAATCTGTACGCTCAGGGAGAGGCAATTGACAGCTCAAAATGAAGGTTTAAACCGTTGCAGTTGAACAATTGACAGGTATTTCAATATAAACCCTTAAAATTGAAAAAATTGGGATTTTCTCGCTGGAGGTCATTCTGGAGAAATTGGTTGATGCAGAGGATAGAATACATTCCAAAATGAGATATTAAACCCAGAAATAGCTGCCTGGAGCTGTGCTGATGAATGTTATTGAATAGAGCATCAAAATAACCCTAAGTTTAAAGCATTAAGTTTTTGGAATTTCGAGACAGTTTGAGGGAAAAGTTATTTATGCTTTGGCTCTCCAATACATTCAAAAGAACTCTGACATTGATGTATTATGGCTTTAATGAACTGACTGATAGGATTCCTCTCAGACCTAATGCCAATTTGAATCAGATTCTACAGGAAGCATCATTGGAGTGAATTGTAGACTGCTTTATTATGCTCATCCCTTACACAGAAAATTTTCAGTTTGCTTGAGAAGCTGATGATAGTTGTCATCTCTGCAAGGTCAATTGTTAGAAGAACAATGTTGGCATTTATATCAGGTTTCGATAAGAGTCTCTGGTCTAAAATGAAGATATATATAATACCTTGAGGATTGCTGAAAACCAGGTTGTCTGGTGCAGAGTTTAATTGTTTTTTTTTTAGAAGCATAAGAATGCAGGTACAGGAAGGCCTAGTAGCATTTCAATGAGCTGAAAAGAGATAGTGTGAGATGAATAGTCTGCAATCCATTTTTAAAAGGGACAACAGAGTTCGTTTATAAAGAAACTTTTTGTGCAGAATGGTTCATGAATTTCTAACAGGTTAAGGATACTGATACACAGTTGTTAACAGGTTGAAGATAGTTTTTGTTCAAAAACAGTCTGTTTGGTGATTGATTTCAAAGCTTTTCCAGACCTAGCTTGTATAGTTGAGACAGAACAACATGAAGCCCTTGAAGATGTGAATTTGACCCCCTGTTGGGAAGTTTTTACTTCATCTTTTAAATAAACAGGCCTGTCCAGGAGTATATAGCAGATTGTGAAAAAGTTTAAAGGAGCAAAAAGCCAGTTTATAAACATCTTCTAAACCCTAAAACCAGACAGCATCTAGTTTCTGAAGGAGAAAGATGGGCAAGAGTGGCAAAAGTGGTAAGATCAATAGGGCTGAGCCCACTGACTTAACCTGGATTGAGAAGCTCCCAGATTGTGCTGAATTGTTCCAACAAGCAGGTTGGCTAAATTTCTTCAGGAAGGTAGATGGCTACAATGCACAGGTTTCTTGTAAGTTTGCTCAGGGACTTAAAGATGATATGGTCATCCTGGATGCTTTAAAATTCAAATTGACTGTAGAACTAATTGCAGAGGCCACTGAGATCAGTAATGAGGGTAAGCATTGGTTCAAAAAGTTACCTTTTGATTTTGAACCACAAAGGTACCTGTTACCTAATGTGACTCCTGATTGGAACAAGGGTATTCCTATTCAAAATTTTAGGAAAGAGTGGATTGAGCCCATTAGAATATTACAGAGCTACGTGACTTGTGAGGGCAGGTATTCATTTGTATTTAAATATCACTTTAGATTCCTCCAACACATGGTAGGAGTCTCAAAGATGAACCTTCCCTTCTTCTTTTTGAAGAGCCTGCAGAAGATGTCCAGCAGGATAAAGCAACATGAAGATCACTCCTCCCAGTCAATTTTTCATCATGGTCTGATCAAGCTGATCATCACCACTGTATTGCAACATGAAGGTAGGACTTGGGACTTCTTTCTGTTTTGTTCAGATGTTCATCCCCAGCAGGAAGATCAGTAGCCTAAGAGGCAGACTGATAAAGGAAAAGTAATGATGAAAAAGTTAGGTAATACAGCCAAACCTCCAGACAAAGATGATGTTAAGGCTAAGAAGGTAGCAGAGCAGGTAAAGGTTGGCAGTCAATTCAAAATGTCCTCAGTTGGCTCTAAAAGAGGGTACTCATTGTTTGCAGGAGAAAAAGTGCAGCCTAGTTTGCAATTGACACCAGTAGCAGATTATGAAGAACCTAAGACTATTGTTGAAAAGAAGGCTGCTATACCTGAAGATGAAGTTCAAACCAAACCAAGAAGTCCCCTCACCATTTTGTCTGAGGATGAAGGATACTTATTAAAATATGAGCAGCAAATTGCCGAAGCACGGTTAAGTACTGAAGCCTGTGGAGAATTCCTTACCTCAGATATCAAAGCAGCTAAAACTCATAAAAAGAAAAAGAGGACTGTAGCTTCATACAGAAGGCCTAAAACTAGGCCAATTAATAAATTGAGATGGAGTATGAAGAAGATACTTAACCCTAAACTGGACTCCAAACAAAAGACTGTTGTAATTGATACTACTTCAAGTGAAGAAGCAGGAGTTGGTAAAATAGACATCAAAAACAAAGGAAAATCAATGGTTAGACCTTCTTCTCCTCAACCTGCTGTGTTGGAAAAATTGTCACAGTCTGCAAAAGAAACAAGTCAGCCTGTTTCTAAATTATCTGAAATAATGTTGAGATAAAAGATAGACTCATAAAACAGCAGGAAGAAGAAAAAGCAAAAGCATGTACTCTTGAAAATCAGGAATGGGATGAAGAAGATGAAGCTATACTCAGGCAAGCAGGGATTATAGAAGAGTCTATTATTTATGTTGATTTCTCAAAATTTTTAATGCAGGATGCAAATGTACTAGAAAACCCTAGTTTTGATGATGAAAGCTTGCAGGAAAGAGTTCAGAAATACAAGCAACAGGTAAAACAATTACAAGAGACTAATGATAGTTTATTCAAGGTCAACAAGGGGCTTATAGAGGAGTTGCAAGATGTCCATCATCATTTCCTACAGCTATCAGAAGTGTCTAAAGAAGTGGTAAAAAGGAAGACAGCCATTGACAGGTATTCTACAAAGCTAGAGAAGACAGTTGAAAGTTTACAGCAGGAGAATGAAGACCTTCAGAAAAAGATAGCTGATATGGAGAAGAAACACAAAAGAGAAAAGAAGAGGACTCGAAGCCTAGATGGTATAGCACTCCTTGTTGAAGCAACGAAGGAGCTTTGATCAGTTATGCTTTTAGTTAGTGTATCTATTTCATAAACACTTTTTGTTAATCATTTGCTATTTTTAGCAATTTTGTAACTTTGTAAAAAAATGCACTTTTTACTTTACCTACCTAGGTGAGTCGATGGAGACAGTTAGAAAGGGAAACCTAACTGATTTTGTAGAGGATGGCTATTTAGAGGAGTTAGAAAGACATTGTTAGGG
Source organism: Pseudotsuga menziesii (assembly GCA_001517045.1). Lineage (NCBI taxonomy): Eukaryota > Viridiplantae > Streptophyta > Pinopsida > Pinales > Pinaceae > Pseudotsuga > Pseudotsuga menziesii. The sequence continues at coordinate 334,448 of LPNX010778360.1, read as the reverse complement.
TTCTGATTTTTGGGAGCATCAGGAGGTTTACAAGACTGTTTTGTCTGCAAACTTGTTCAGAGATAAGTACTGTAGCTCTTATAAGCATTTGCTGATAAAATAATGAAATATATGACTTTTTCCCCTTCAGTTTGTCTATGTTGGCTTTGTTATTGAGCTTGTTTAGCTTCTTAAATGATAAATTCATTGCTAGTTAATGTGTATTTTCTGGTAATGCTTATCCTTTATGTATAAACCTCAACCTAGTCTTTCTATTGGATCTTATGTTATATGTTATGCATCTTTATCAGTTTATGTTTATGATTTAGTTGTTACTTTTCTTCTGAATGTATTCCCTGATTGTTCTTGAAGCTTACAACCATTTAAATCATACCAAAAACCCGAAACTTTGTTTTATTTATTGAGTTTTACTCTTGAGATTGTGTTGGCTTGTTCCCCTAGCCTTAGGAACAATTTCTGGCACAAATAGTACATATACTATGATATTCATGAGATATGATTTGTACAGTTTCCTATTGTGTTGCATAAGTGGTTGTCAAGATTAGTGACTCGACAGAAAAATTTCCAAAGAAGAGAAGTGGTCAAGTGGAGTGATCAACTGATTCACGAGATAACCAGTGTAAGTAACCCCAACTCTAGAGATGTTGATTTTTGGTTTGACAGTATTTTGCAAGGGTACATTAATGATTTTGCAATAGAGACGATAAACTCATATAGTGAGGCTAAAAAAAATTCCAAGGACCTCGACGAAGGTACTTGTTATCTAAGTACATGGATAAAGATGCTCTCTATGAGAAGGGAATCTTGCATTTGAGTAGTTGAGTCGCATATCCATATGAGGGGATATGTGACAGATGACCTACAGAGAAAATGGGAGATGATGAGTTGAGATGTTCCCAGGAAGTAAATTACTTGAACTAGAAGTTGGTTTCCTCAAGAGTGGAAGAATATTCCAGTCAGGAAAGAGAAGAAATAAAGTAGGAGGTAGACAGACTCCTAGTCTCTTCGAAGAAACTGAGTACAATGTTGAGTCGCGGCTAGACGGAGGGTCTTGTGATGAAGAGGAATAATAAAGCCCAATTTCCGAAGGAGCAGAAGAATCTAAAGAATCTGTAGAGACACCAAGATTAGGGCGCAACTACACCATGCCAGGAGTATCACCAGAGGTAAGGTATAGAACCTCATCTCCTGAAAGAGATGTTAATATTGATAGTGCTAGTACTACGACTAGCACACAAGGAAGTCCACCTCCATTTAATTATTCATTAGATAACACCGACTCCAACTCAATGGTTGGGGCAGATAGTAGATTACCCACATTCAATGGGAATGCAGTAGAATATCTAGAACAACATTGGTTCCTTTACGAAGCTATTTGGATGGTTCTCCTAGTTCATAATGGAAACTTAAAGAAAGTGTAGATCATTACGACTTTGAGGGGTTGTGTGTTAGATTGGTTTATGAAGTTCCACATAGTACTTGTAAGAACCCCACATAAGACCCTTGATGAGATTTGAATCACGATTATTTGTGAGCTCATAAGACCTAAATATGAGTCATAGTGTATCACCGAGATCAAGGAAATAAAGCAGTTACCAATGGAGTCCATATGGGATTTTGATCAGCGATTTAAAACCTTGATGGCCAAAGTTAGTTTCCAAATTTCAGATGTACAGCACAAAGAGTGGTTTATTGTTGCATTGTTACCACACAATTGTGCTCCTTTGATGCAATAGAAGATTGTATCGCAAACAAAGACGCTAGAACTAGCAATGAAGTTGGAATCCTCGCCGATTGGAGATGGAGGTGCAGGTATGATGTAGTTTCAGTCGCAGTTGTCTAATATGAAGGTACAAATTTAGGACATCAAGAAGGGCAAAGAAGCATGTGAGAACTTGTAGTGCACAAGATGTCGAACAGATGGAAACACTAAGGATAATTTTCTATAGTACATGAATTATATCTCGTCGGGTGCGCCTAATCCATTGAATAACCATGAGCTACCCTGGTGCTACATATTCCAGACTAGAGGACATCATGACAAGGAGTGCCTATACTTATAGAAGATTGTAAGTACCCCATCCAATATTTTCTGTAAATTTTGAAAATCAGTAGGGCATGAGGAGAAGGATTGTAGAGCATATCAACTATTGAAGGAAAATATAGTAGACACTTACTTGATGAAGAACGATGGGAAGGTTCAGGATGAACAGGCACAAGTGCACTACCATCCTACGCCTTTCCCACAGAACTAGTATTAGAATCAGTATCAATTGCAATATGCACCTCAGAACCAATATGTGCCTCAGAACCAGTATGTGCCACAGAACCAATATACGCCGTAGAATCAATATGCATTGCAACAACCAAACCCTCAGGGAAGGGGGGGTGGAAAATTCATAGGAAGAGGAGGAGGAGGAGAATTTGGTAGATGAAGAGCTCAAGTTACATGCTATAATTACGGATAGTTGGGACATTATGCTAGATATTTCCAAGAGCCTGCAAAGACATCTTCATATTGAAAATAACGTGACCATAATGTGGAGCAATGTTCTCAGTTGACTGTGAAGTGGAAAGCTCAAACTGTCGTAGGACCTAACCCTGCAAAGAATCTGAATTCAAATCCAAATCCTAGCCTTAATGTTTAGATTATTGATGCTGAGCTGAGAGATCCAAGCGTTGTTTTCATAATACGAGGAGGTGTTGCGACTGGATCTGATCAAGATATACTGTAAGAAAAACTGCATGTGCGACCCACATAGTAGAAGAAGGTACCATTCGACATTAAAAAATAGAAGCAAGTATTTTTGGATGTGCAACCATAATTTGTAGACCCAGAACAGTTGTCGACATCAGCTAAAGTCAACGAGATGCTTGAACGCTTCTAACAGCTATTCCAAAAGATGATTCTGAAAAAGGTTAGTAAGATCAAGTCATTTATGTCAGGTTTCTTAGCACTAATTCAAGATAAAGATGTTATTGCAGAACTACAAGCACTGATAGAAGAAACCCCAATAGAGTCACAACCTAGATGGAAGGTTAACCATGTCAAGAAGAAATTCAAAACGGGGCACGAGTTAAGAATGACTGCGCAGATAAGGGATTATGATATGGATTACATCATTCTAGATTTGGGGTCAGATGTCAATATCTTGACGTGACAAACCTGGGAGAGCATGGGAAATCCATGCTTGGACTAGTCCCCTATCCAGTTGCGACTTGCAAATCAAGAAAAGGTCCTACCAATTGGTAGGTTGAGTCTAGTACTTGTCAACATTGAGGGACTACGCACATTCGTAGAATTTGAATTCATCAACATTGTTGACGACACAAACCCATATCCCACGCTTCTGGGGATAGATTGGGCCATAGATAATCATACCATTATAAACTTCAAGAAAATAATCCTCTTATTCGAGGATGATGATATGAGGGTAGTGTCTCCCATTGATCCATTGGAGTGACATAGGTATGTTGAACCTGTCAATAGTGAAGGGAAGGGTGACTATCCAGATAGTATCTACAATGCCAGTGCCTTAAAATATGATTATGTAAATTATACAGCGGATGGAAACCTGAGCTGGGGAAGTGCTAGTTCCTGTACATCAAATTTGGGAGAGGCCTTAGAAAATTGAAAAAAAAGATTGCATGAAGTCTTTATGAGGCGATGTGTCATAGTTACTTGATCTATGCGATGGATAGAGAATTAGTTGAGGTAGTTACCTACCTATGATGGGTTACCTAATCTTGCAACCTTCCTCACCGAGTTCGAAGGACTTGTAACAGAGCCACAACACTTGTCTGTGTTGGACTACGTATTGAAGGCTACGCCTGCTAGGTGGTGGGGTACACATAAGCAATCCATATCAGAATGGCCACAGTGAAAATATTGTCGGAAGTCAGATTTGACGAAGAATTCATAGTCATAAGTGAGAATTACATAGGGTTGTCGAACCCTATTGAGAACCTTAATTAGTGTCGCACATCATTTTCAGAATACCCGCGATAGGAATGGGTCCATCATTTCATTCACACATTGGAAATGACACCCAGAAGCTGGTATATGTCCATAGAGTTACGATAAGGAACTCAAGATTAGGACAAGATGATCACATAGTTTGCGTACACCTTTGCATTTGTTGATGACTAGCCGACATTGGATACTGTGCTTTAGATAATCAAGGAAAAGATATTTGATGAAATCCCTTTCGCAGGAGCAATTTCCCATCAATGTTGTGTGACCATCCAGCAATGTTACAATCTAGATGGAGAACCAGATGATAATCTAACAAACATAAACATACTGGAGTCGGAGTGTATGCACGAATTCGAAGGAAGTGGTATTTCGAGCGACGAGTTCCTCAAGCCGCTCAAATTCAAGAAAGTGAACATTGGCTCGTCAGAGAACCCCGAGGTCCACCAATATAGGATATTATTGGGATGGTGCGACGATATCAAAGATCACAAACTTGTTGCATGAGTTTTGGGACCTATTCCCTACCAATTTTTCAAAGATGAAGGGAATAGTGGGAGACCTAGGGGAGATGAAAATACCCCTAAAACTAGATGTTAAACCATTTAAGAAGAGACCCTATAGGTTGAATCCAAGGTATAAAGAGAAGGTAAAAGTTGAATTGGATTGCATGCTCGACGCATGAATCATTGAACCTGTTGAGGAGTCAGAATGGATTATCCCTATACTGATCCAGGATAAGAAGACAACAGGAAAATTCCATATCTGTGTCGACCTAAGGAAGCTAAATGATGCATGCCTGCATGATCCATTCCCAACACTATTTATATATGAAGCATTGGAAAGCGTCGGAGGACAAGAGATGTATTCATTCACCAATGAATTCTCTAGCTATCATCAATTCAGAATCGCAAAGGAGGATCGACATAAAATGACATTCGTCACAAAGTGGGGATGCTACCACTATACGGTAATGCCCTTTGGACTCAAGAATGCACTTGCTATTTTTTCTAGAATAGTTTTATCTACCTTTAAAGATTTCATACATAAATTTATTGAAGTATACTTTGATGATTGGGCTGTTTTTGGTCTAGTAAGAGACCATATTGAGATTTTGTGCATGATGCTGAGCTACTGTCACCAGTATCAGATCACACTTAATTCCAAGAAATGTATTTTTTAAGTACCATTTGGTGTACTATTGGGTCATGCCGTATGTCACGGTAGAATTTTGGTCGACCCATTGAAACTTGCCACTATCCTTGACTTTACACCTCCTACATCAGTCACACAACTGAGATCAGTGTTAGGACACACAGGGTATTACAAAAATTTTATTAGAGGGCATGCAGAGATCACTGCAACTATGGAGAAACTGTTGAAGAAAGATGCGAAGTTCCAGTGGATGTAAGCTTGTCAGGAAAGCTTAGAAAATTTAAAGAACAAGATTTCCACTAGGCCAATACTGATATTTCCGAACTAGAAGAAGTAGTTCGATGTCCATGTCGATGCATTGTCTATCATGCTCGATATAGTCTTGACGCATCCAAGAGACAGTGCACTTGACCACCCTATTTCTTTTTCTAGAAAAAAACTGTCAACAGCAAACAAAAAATACACAACAACAGAGAGAGAAGGCATCACCATGGTCTATGCGCTTCAGAAGTTTCGACACTACTTGTTAGGTGGACATTTTAAAATGTACACTGATCATTCGACCTTAAAATACCTGGTCAACAAGCCAGTGTTGGGGGGGGGAGATCTGTCGATGGCTTCTCTTGTTTCAAGAATTTGAATTTGCAGTCATTGTTAAACCAAGTTGATTGAATGTGGGACCTGATAACCTATTCGAGGATAGAAAGTGGTGAATACCCAACCAACCTAGAGGATAAATTTCCAGATGCACAATTGTTTGTGGTCCCCATGATTAATGATCAGAAAAAGAAGTTTAATGTTTTCATCCACTTCCTGAGCAAATGCTATGTGTCTGAGGGGTTCACCACTGTGTAGACAAAAAATTTGGTCGTCATTGTCGTTGATTATACGTTGATTGCAGGACACCTATACAAGATGGGCCCTGATGAGATATTGTGACAGTGTGTTTTCGACTATGAACGATAATGGGTAATGAGTGAAGCACATTCTAGTGTCGCAGGAGGACACTACGCTGGAAAGGAAACCCTGTGCAATATATTGAAAGCTAGATTATGGTGGCCAACTATACACATGGATACTAAGAGCTTCTGACAATTTTGTGATATCTACCAGAGAATAGGAAAATCGTCGAGACGCAACAATATGCCACTTGCGTCGTAGATAACCCTTCAAGCACTCAAGAAATGGACCGTTGATTTTGTAGGACCGATTAGTCCTCCAGGGAAGAAGACTAGTGCGTGCTACATTATCACTGCGATGGACTATTTAACCAGATGGGCTTGTAGCTACGCCTATTAAAGATTACACCACTGTGACTACGACAAAGTTTTTATTTGAAAATGTGGTGACCAGATTTAGTTTCCCAAAAATTTTGCTCAGCGACCAAGGTACGTATTTTCTTAACAAAATGATTGTTGAGCTTACTATAGAGTTCTAGATTCAGCATAGAAATATTACACCCTGTCATCCTCAGGTGAATGGAACAGTTGAAGCATTCAACAAAATCCTGGAGAATGCATTAACCAAGGTATGCAATGTGTACCACGATGATTGGGACCAGAAAGTGCATTAACTAAGGTATGCAATGTGCGCCATGATGATTGGGACCAGAAAGTTTTAGCTATGCAATGGGCATACTGTACGACTTGCAAGCAACTAACAGGGAACAAGCCATTCAGATTAGTTATGGGAAATAAGTTGTTGTGCTGATGGAGTATATTGTGCCAAGCCTAATAATTCCCACATTGACGAAAATTACTGATAGAGATCACATTGAGAAACGATTGTCGCATCTCGTCTAGATAGAATAAGAACACTTCTTCGCAGGATTCCATCAGAACATAGAGAATCAAAGGTAGAAATCATGGCATGATCGCCATATCATGACTAAGCAATTCAAAGTCAAATGACTTGTTTTTTTGTATGACATTAAATTTTTGAAGTATCCATGGAAACTAAATAAGAATTGGAACGTCAGCCACATGAATAGTTAATGGAAGTCACTTGAAACCTTACTACGATGGTCGTGACATGCCTAGGTAAAGTCATGTCGCGTGTTAAAAAAAGGGGGGGGATGTAACTCTTACATTGCACGAATATGGTAGAAGCATGCAAATCATAGCAATGGAAGGAATGACAACTGACCATCATTAAAGCATGGATACCCAAAAATATTTAGGCGATCATGATAGTGAAGCATCATCAATTAGAAAAAGTATGAGAATGGAGGCATTCTTTTTGGTCCCATCAGTCGTCATCACCATAACTGCCCCGACAAGTACAGATCAGAACTCGAGTACGTGAGTTAATGTTGGAATGCATCAAATAGGAATCCCATGTGATTGATAAGCCATTGATTTTCCATCAAACGATCGCATGCAGGACATGCGCATACCTATAAATACAAGCATTCATCGACAAGAATCATTTTACATGCACAGAGAGAGAAGAGTGAACCAGAGTTTTAGAGTGAAAGAGACAAAGCTAATGGTCATTTCCATTTCTTACACTAGTGAGCAGTCAGATGTTACCATCATTGTGCCTTTCCTGATCTAAGAAGATATTACATCACTAGAGGTACAACAGCAAGAACAAGAACTAGAAATGATGGCACGACCAAGAAAATAGACAGTTCCTACGACCGGCTCAGCCCCTGTTCCAACCTATGGTTCGGGATCTGTGTCATGCCTAGTTCAAAATCCACTCGTGAATCCCCTAGTTGCAGGTCCAAGACCATTCGTACCACCGAGGGACAGGCCGAAATCATCAAGGCCAAAGATATCAAAGAAATGTAAGGCTAAAGCCACTAAGGACATCCCTACCAAGGAGGCACCAGAGTCGCCACGACGCAAACATGTGATCACCACCATTGAAGAGAAGAACTTGTTACCACCTTACATTCGACCAAGGAGAGAAGAAGCGGTTGAAGTAAAGCTTTCAGCAAAAGAACGCTCCTCCTTAGTTGCACCACAAATCCCTGCTGGCGTGCCCCTATTGATGAATATACTCCCAAAGCTGGCCAAGCTGCAGTTTGAGGATACTGATATGCATAAGTAGGCAGGCCTGGAGTGGAAAACTTACATGGTCACACTTCCAAACGTGCTACATGAGCCACATTTGGTCATCGCAATGGAGTGGGCACGAGGTATTGAAAGAGCAGGCCTACTCAACCTGTTTCTTATGTCGTACTTTGGTCGAAGCACGCAAGTAAGCACATATGTGTGACAACTATTGGTTTGTTTTCATGGAGGATACTTATGGATTGACCGACCCTATGTTGTGGATGTCGAGCTCATTTCAAGAGTAACGGGTCTTCCACATCAAGGAGATGACCCTGCGCTATATCTATGCGCAAACAGAGATACGACAAAAATGAAGCAAAAATATGACCTCCAACACATAGGTAGAGAATTCCTCATTGCCCTTATAGCTGAAAACACAGTGAGGTTCATGATGAAAATAGTGTCTTGCAAGATGCGGCCCACTGAGTGCACCGTCGAAATGGTAGAATTTGCAGATCAATGCACAGCGGGCGTGATCTTCAACTGGTTGCAATACTTGTTGAATGAAATACTAGAGGATGCGGAGAAATCGCAGGAGGATAGAAAGGCCAAATTCCACTACTCATGGTTTCTCATCTTAATTTCTTTCATTGTTTGGTCGAACCCACCCGACTACCAGCCATTGGATGTCCCAGTGCTTTGCCTTTGTTATAGTTGATTTTACCACACATTGTGAATCACATTTTTATGGCCTTCCCTGTCCCTCTGCAGACTCCTTAGACCCCATGGACCAATTTTGTACTTTTGATGTTTCCAAGATCATCCCTAAAAACATGCAAAAATTGCCATACGTGACTTTTAAACCCTTTATCGCGTATATATGTGGGTTTGACCCCTAAAACCGTGTACATCGGGATGTGTGCAAAAGGCCAAATTGTTTTGGAGTTTTCCTTGATGTGGATCCGACCCACTTGTTGTAGAAATTCTAAAGCCTTGATGGCATAAGGAATTTCATAAACAGGCTAAAGATCTAGGCACACAATTAACCTCACAGAGAATTGTAGAGAATTAGCATAAGGAGAGAAGAAGAAGAATTAATGAACACACATTAATGAATGATCAATAAATGATAATTGATATTATTACATAGGTAATACATCCTTATAAAGGGAAAAGGATTTGCATGAAGACAACTCAAGCTAGCTCGTAAAAGCAGGCTTACTAATTATGATAAACCCCATAGTTGACTAAAGCACTTTCCCAATCTACCAAGCACCTTACGAATTAGCAATAGCATGAGTGAGTGATGATGAGTGAAGGAAAGACTTGCTAATCCTAGAATATGGAGAGAAAATAATGGAGGATGGGTTGGCAACAAAAGCTGCCAGTTTTCTAGTTGACTAGCTTTACCTTATCCATAGAAAAGCGGGATAAAGCAGAAAAAGCAGAATAAAGCAGATTCTGCTGTAAAGCACAGTTACCAATTCTGGATGGCCATAAAGTGGTCAAGATCAACCCAGAATCAGGAATAAATCATTCCTAGGATATAGATGGCAAGTGTTGACTCTAAGGTGCAAGTGGATGCCAACTATCTAAGCTAGTGGGTAGGAAATTAATCAAATAATGATTAATTATTTTATGAGTGGGTTTATTATATTCCAACACCCCCCTTTAAGCCTAACTTTATGATGATATTCCTGAACTAATCAGAAATATATATGCATATAGGGCCCAACAATAAAGCTATGGTCACCTTTTTTACAATTTATCTTGTCCAAAGAAATGAGGAAAGAGGCAAAACCTCAAGGGGAAAATCCTCCCTCAAGAAAGGACATGAAAAGCAATACCAAAAATGTTGAACTGCTGATGTTGCTGCTGCTCCAAACTAAATGCCGATTTCTAGAGGAATCTTCTTCTTGGGAAGAAGATAAATCTGCTCACCTGGATCAAGGACAGCTGCAGGATGGAACCTGGGACCATGTAGAACAACTGAAATCCAATGATGTGAAGGCAATACTGAAGGATCTTGATACTTGTAATCAGCTCCAAGATGATGATATGACTTGAACTTCGAACTAGTAGAGATGAAATGAGCTCCAGATAGGTGAAATAATTGTTCAAGCGAATGTATCATATCTCCATCTTCATTTACACAGAGAGGATGTGTGCAAGTGATCATGTAGGAACATAGAGAAGGCATGGGATCAAAGAGTGTGAATGCATGGGCTCCATGGGTTGGTCTAGCTTCCAAAGAATCCAAGAGATCACAAATAAGCACAACAGTAGACTCGTGGGAATATACTAGTAAAGAATCCTCTATGGTAGAAGTATGAGAGGAGGAAAGATAGTGATGTTCAAAATCTTCAAGGAGGCTCTGAGAATGAGTGCCAAGAACAAAGGAGGAGCTGCAGAAGCACATGGGATCAAGTATGGTAAGTGGAAAAACACTGGAAGGACTTGATTTGGCTAAGCAAACATCCTGGAAATCACTGGGTTGCGTACCATCAAGAAGAGAGGCATGCACAAGGTGTGAGAGGTATGGCATATGGATCTCAGAATCCATGATAGAAGACATAGAGAACACTGAATGTGTGAGTGAATCATCAATAGCAATAGCAGCTCCATTATTCACTTCTTTTTCATCAACAGCACCATGAGAAGATGAATCAAGATATTCTACTTCAAAAGACACAGAAAAAGATGGCTCTTCAATATTTGCTTCTTGATTGAAAGAGGAAGCATTCGAATCAAAGAGAGTAGTAGCAACAAGAACTATATGAGAAACTTCTTCTTCATGATCAACTTCATCAGAGACTGTAGAGGCCGAGACATCTTGAGAGAGAGAAATCATTGAGGAGCTAGAGGCACTCTCCACATAGCTAGAATGATCCTCATTGTCCTTTCCCAAAACTCTATCCAATGTTGTCCAGAGATCCTTTGGGGAATCAATAGAATCAATAGGGTAGCGCATGCATGGAGAGATAGATAGACAAATAGCTCCAATTGCTCTGTCACAGTCATTCAACCAGTCACTTGGCTCTTCATAAGATTCTTCACCAACTCCAATAGATATCTCATAGAGACCTTGTTTCTTTAGATATGAAATCATCTTCAGTTTCCATTCTGAATAGCTTGTGAATGGAGAAAGAAGAGGAACTGATACTCTTGAATCCATTCGAAGTTGAACCTACACAATAAACCTGGAAATCTGAAAAAGGAGGATTAATTAATGAAATCTCAAAGATATGATATCATGTAGAGCTTTGATATCCTCAGCTCTAATAGCATGTAGAACTTGAACTTTGAGAAACTTAGATCTGATACCATGTAGAAATTATAAAGCCTTGATGGCATAAGGAATTTCATAAACAGGCTAAGGATCTAGGCACACAATTAAGCTCATAGAGAATTGTAGAGAATTAGCATAAGGAGAGAAGAAGAAGAATTAATGAACACACATTAATGAATGATAAATAAATGATAATTGATAATATTACATAGGTAATACATCCTTATAAAGGAAAAAGGAGTTGCATGAAGACAATTCAAGCTAGCTCATAAAAGAAGGCTTACTAATTATGATAAACCCCATAGTTGACTAAAGCACTTTCCCAATCTACCAAGCACCTCATGAATTAGAAATAGCATGAGTGAGTGATGATGAGTGAAGGAAAGACTTGCTAATCCTAGGATATGGAGAGAAAATAATGGAGGATGGGTTGGCAACAAAAGCTTCCAGTTTCCTAGTTGACTAGCTTTACCTTATCCATAGAAAAGCAGGATAAAGCAGAAAAAGCAGAATAAAGCAGATTCTGCTGTAAAGCGCAGTTACCAATTATGGATGGCCATAAAGTGGTCAAGATCAACCCATAATCAGGAGTAAATCATTCCTAGGATATAGATGGCAAGTGTTGACTCTAAGGTGCAAGTGGATGCCAACTATCTAAGCTAGTGGGTAGGAAATTAATCAAATAATGATTAATTATTTTATGAGTTGGTTTATTATATTCCAACACTTGTCTCCTAACCTTCCATATGTCTTGAGATCACTCGGATTCGACCCTTCATTACCCCATTGAAGAGCTATATAAGGAGCCCTTGGGATACATTGAAGGCAAGGAATTGAAAGCAAGAAAACTATATTCCATTGTTGTCGGAGCTAATACTTGAGTCTACATCTATTTGTCCCTTGGAGCACTTTTGTGTTCTTCCCAAGCTTTCCTTTTTCTTGTGAGCTTGCTATCGAGAGATGGAGGATTGAAGTGGTGGAGGCCCAAGTGGGGGACTCAATTTCTCTGATTCGCAGACGTGCCAACAGAGGTTGTCTCTATTGTAATCTCTATTTTATATTAATAGAAATATCTTTTCCTATCCAGTAATGTGTATTTGAATGAATATTTGATCCATGGATGATTTCAAATGCTTATATGTTATTTATTATATATGCTAGAGTAGGTCTAACACAATTATATATAGCATCCTTGTCTTGTTTATTGAATGTTCAGGAAGCAATTTATCAATTCAAGCTGGAGTTGGAAAGCTCAACGGGGATCTACATCAACCATCCGGAATAAGGTATGAATCAAGATCCTTTAGTGTTAGATATTTGGTTTCTCTTGCATATAGGAAAGGATTTATTTCTAGAGTCAAGTTTTCTGTTGTGGTACCCCAATCCATAGGAATTTCTCTCTGTAACAGAATTGGTGACTCCATTGGGGAGTTCCTAGTTTTTTTCCTTTGGGGGTTTTTATCGGCATTCAATGTTCTTGAATTGCTCTGATTTCTTTGTTTCTGAGTTGGGTCTGGGGGCATGTTTTCCTAGTAGTGTCTGATTGGTGTGAATTTTGTCTCAGCTTATATTCTTTCCTTCATTTTCATACATTTCTCTTCCTGTACGTGAGTTTTTAAATCACAGTCGTGTGTACACGCGGTTTTAAATGCTATAGCCGTGTACATATGCGGGTTTACTACGAACAGTCGTGTATGCCCTGGGTTTTTCCTTTTAGAGGAAGATTGATTGTTGCTGGGTGAATTTTGATGATTGTTGAGTCTCCTTTGATACTGCTAGAGTCTGTATACACCTCTGTTTCTAACCAGAGACACCTTTTTTAGGGTAAATTTTTTTTGAAAGAATGTTCTTGTCATTGCATTTTTTATTTTTTGTTTTGGGATTAGTGCATTAGAGTTCTTTTACCTTAGTACTTTGCGTGAGTGCTATTTGATTGTGCTTGCAGAGTCTAGGGATGGTAGAATCATTCTTTTGCTTTGCTATCTCATTTTTATTCAAAAAATCCAAAAACATTTGATTCTTTGCATCATTATGCATTGCACTTTGCACTTTGCATGGTACTTGCACTAGATTTTCTTAGAGAAGTATTAGTCATGTTTTCATATAGGAATGATTGCATTTATCATTTGAAGAAAATTTTGCATTGCATGTAGTAGCATGCCATGTTTTTCATTCAACACAATGCATGTGCATTGATTGTCAAGTGTGCATTTTACTTCATGTTGTGTCATAACACCATTGGTTGCACGGTCATCTACCTTTTTTGAGTAATAAATCCAAATAAAATCAACCCTTAATTAAAATGGATTACACTATTTTCTTTGATAGGGTACACCAACAAGATTAGGTTTTAGGGTCTTGGAATAGTTCATTGTGAGTAAATTCTCCAAGACCACTAAACAACAACATGTATGTGTCTATCCATGTGAGAGTGTGAAATTCCTTGGTATAATTAGTGTTTCTCAGGATCCTCCTCTTACAAGGGAGTTAAGCACGAGGCAGTGTGAGCGGTTATTGACTGGGATTACCCCTAGTCATAACTGAGTAGCACCGAAGATATTTCCAGGATTGTATTCATATCTGGGGGCTCTTTCGAGAGTTTCGAGCTTTGCTACCCTACCCATACGGTCAATCCCACCTGTGACTATCCGCCTGAGCATTGATTATATTGAGGTGACCTTAGTTTCCTTACCTAGGTTATCGAGGGGGTACTTTGCAGGGGTTATTCTGTAGGTGTCCCAGCCAGGTTGGGGTCAGACAGCACAGTCGCTATATTCGTTGAAGCTAAGGGCCACAATAATTGGTTACGGACCTACGCTTGTTGTGTATGGGAGTCTCAAGCCTCTCCTAGGTGAGACATACCTGCTTCATTTGGGAGCTCACATATCCTACCCTTGTTTTCTTGTGACTGGCTTAAGATTATATTGGTGTATGCTCTGTGCACGTTAGCTTGCTTAGGGTTTGCGTAAGTAGAGAGTCTTTTTCATTTTTTTTTGAGTCATTATGGATTCAGGTGCGGCACCCTGCCGTTCTCATAGTTTATCAGGACTTTTGCCTTCTACATCTCCTCCTCCTTTGGGAGAGAGAAATAGACAATCCAAACGCACTACTTCTCACATTGATTCACACACAATGGTAGATCATGAAGATGAAATTCCTAAGTTGTCTTCTCCACCTCAAGATGTTGGGGAAGAGGACCCTACACCTGTATATGACCCTTCACCTGATATACCTACACATTCAAGGTTTTATCCTTCACATGATATACCTACTCACTCTAGGTATGATCCCTCATACACAGGTCGTCGGTATTGGATGCCAGGTGACGAGACTCATCATGAACCTGCAAGCATTAGTTATGTTAGTGATGGCATGTTTGGCATCCCTGCATATGATCCGGTGTTCCATGTTGAGTCATAATTTTATCCTAGCACTATGCCTGGGGGCATTCCCATTCCTTTCCATGCAGAGAGATTTGGGAGCACGAGTCACATTGCACCCTCCATCCCAGTGGTGGAGGCTACATCTCACGTTCATCCTAGACATGGTGTTAGTAGTCCTATTCAGATACCAGAACCAAGACGAGCGACGGTAGGGAATACCACTTACATAGTTTCTCATGCCCCTTCATCCTCTATTCCTAGTTCTTCGAATGCTATTCCTCCCCATCATTCACGTGGTCCTTCAGGTTGGAATGTTGCTACGATTCATGTGCGTACTGCTGCTACTCGCGTAGTTGTGTCTCAGAGTCAAGTACCTCCTGTTGTCTCGGGAGGTCATATTCCTACTTCCAAAACATCTATTCCTACCTATGGAGTTTCTCATGGGACTTCTTATGGACCATATTATGGACCGTAGCATGCACAGAGTTATTCACCTTATGGGTACAGGTATCAACAACCCAATTACTCCCTGAATTATGGATTTGCAGCCCCAAATAGTCAAGGTACACCACATTATGGTGCTTCCACGCCACCCTACATGGGTCAAACGGGAGGAGAATACTATGGCCATGGCCATGGTGATTACGGTAATCAGTCCTACGTGAACCAAAATTATCAGGGAGTGTCTCATAGACCTGTTCAACCTAGGCTCCCTTTCCTCGCAACGTTAAATTTGCTTGACTTGTCAAGACTAACGAACGATCTGGTATCTTATGACCCGGCTTGGCCGGCTGTCCCTATGAAGCTTCCCTCGGACATCCCCAAATTTGAGGGCAAACCAAGAGAAGATCCTAGTGAACATGTTACTACATTTCACCATTGGTGCTCTTCTAATTCCTTACACAAAGATTCGATCTGTTTAAGGCTATTTCAACGCACCCTTATAGGGCCTGCAGCGAAATGGTACATAGAGTTACCTAGGGTGGAATTCACTTTGTTTGATGACCTAGCTATGACTTTGCTCAACCACTTCCAGCTACTAGTGCGTTACAACGTTGGTACGGAACTCTTGTTGAAATTTCGGCAGGATAAAGTCACGCATATCTCGGACCACATCCAAGAGTGGCGTAGACGGAAGAGATTGATTAAAGCCTTCATACTACCGAATTTTTTGCCTGAATGGTTAATTAAGTAATTATTACCTTATATAGTGAAGGATGTTTCTACGTCCGGAGTTCAAAACAAGGAACAAGCCATTTTTAGGGCGCAGGAATTGGATTTGATTTATGCTCAATCCGGTTTGTTATATGAGATCATTCCTAACGCACCGCATTCTAGTTTCAACCCTAAGATCAAACCTGGACCACATGCTAATGGCATCGTTGGTTGTACAAGTGCCAAACTTACAGATTTAGTTGTGAAACAGGTGAGTCAATTGTCTATCAACCAATATACCTCGGGACAAGCCACGGCATCATCTCAACCCACACAAACAGTGAGTGTGCTTTCAATGCAATCGTTGGACCAGAAGGGTAATCGGCAACCTGAAAGGAATAAGAAGAAGGGTAAAAACAATCGTAAGGGTGAGAATAGGAATGAAAATTCCAATTCTAATGACAATAACACCCGAAATGCTGGGGGGGACAAGCAGCCTAAACATAAGGTTAAGTTTCCTTGCAATTTGTGTAAGGAGGACCACCTCACTCACTTGTTCCCTCGAATAGAAGAAGCCTCAAGGTTTATATCACAGGGCCCAGTTGTGCTGACTAACCCTTTACCTCATAATCAAAATATGAACTCAAGGACCCATGATCAGTCAGGTGGAGATCAAGATGCACCGAAAGCTAGTAATGGTCATGGTTGCATCAATATGGTGCATGCTACTTAGGTTGTGACTCGTGCGAAGGACTATGGTTCGTCACAACCCAACCTTGGAAAGGAACCTGCTCCACTCGAGAATCCTTTGCGTATTGAAAACCCTGTGGACAAACCTGAAGTTGCACCTCGCATTCCTAAGGGATTCCTTAAGAGTTCGAGGCACAATCCTAATGCTCAAGCCACCCAAAATTATTCTGTTGTCGAGGATTTGGGCCACAATCTTTGTGCGATGTTTGCACTCGAAGTACTTCAGAGTTGTCCTTCGCAAAGGAAGGCTTTTCTTTCTGCTCTTGGTGTTAACGATGATCACTCTTCCTTGATCATCAAATTTGAAACTGCGGGACTATAGCCTCGCTTTCCTTACTATGTATCTCTCTTGATTCATATAGAATGTCTTAACAACACTGTCAAATGCAGTGTGATTGATGAAGGCATTGCTGCTTCCATGATGTCCTTGGCATGTTGGAAGGGTTTGGGTTCCCTCAAGTTGTCTAAATCTGCTACCATGTTGACTGTGTTTGATGGTAGATTGTTTCAGCTGCATGGCATTATTCCTTCTCTTAAGGTCCGTTTGGGAGGGAAGACCGTCGCTATCAAGGTCGAGGTGGTTGATGCGCCCCTTGACTACAATCTGTTACTGGGTAGGAATTGGATGTATAGTATGCAAGCCGTAGCTTCTTCTCTATTTCGAGTTGTATGCTTACCATTTAATGGGAAGATAGTTACAATTGATCAAATGTCATTCAAGAATCCATGTGTTACCACATCTTCGGGAGCTTCTGTCCCAATTGTCGCACACTCTCAGCCAGCAACTGGGAGTGTGGGTGTTGGCATGTACCCATCCCTTATGGGATCATTTAGTTGTCCTACACCGGTTCTTATGATCAGGTCTACTTCCAGTGAGGCTTCATCATCATTGCATTTGGTGTCTTTTCGCACCACTCATATGGAAGATCCTTGGATTCTTCCTACACTGAGTCCTTTGTGTGAGCCTATCGGAACGGACGTGCCATTTCCTGCAGCAATGATAGCATATCAAGCTAATCTTGAATGTGTTGTAAAGCCTAGTTCTTCCTCTTTACGGACAGAGGAGGAGGACCCATATGTGCTGCCTGCATGGATAGTTGAGTCTTCTCACACACATGATTGCCTTGATAGTGTTTTTCCATCAGATGAAGCTATTATTGAAGCTATGTCTGGAGTTGAGCCACCTTGGGAAGAGTTGCATCATAGATCTTACTTCCTTCCTGAGCTTGACTATTTGGAGTGTGAAGACTTTAGGGATATTCTTAGTGAGAGAATTGGTAGCCCCGTGGTTCCGTTAATCTCTCCTGGTCCGATGGCTGATGGAAACATGGTGAATATATCTCCTACCATTCCTATCAATATCTCTCGCAATCCTGGAAATATTGAGAATGTCTATATTGGGGCAGAATGTTCCCATGTTGAGATTCAAGAGTATACCGAGTTGTTCAAAGAATTTCGTGATGTATTTGCTTGGTCATACGAGGAAATGTCAGGTATCGACCCTCACATTGTTGAGCATGAGATTAAAACTTATCCCAATGCTAAACCTATTCAACGCTTGCGTGCGGTGAATCCTAGGACAGCACCTGCGATTCAGGCTGAGATAGAAAAACTGCTGAATGCCGGTTTTATCTATCCCGTTCCCTTGACGGAGTGGGTTTCAAATCCCATTCTAGTTGATAAGAAAGAAGGAGCAATCCATATATGCACTGATTTCCATGACTTGAATCGTGCCTGTCCTAAGGCTAATTTTCCCATACCATTTATTGACCAAATTTTGGATGAGTGTGTAGGAAGCGAGGTATTTTCCTTTATGGACGGTCTTTCTAGATACAATCAGATACAGATCAAACCTAAGGATCAACATAAGACTGACTTTATTTGTCCTTGGGGTACCTTTGCATATCGGAAAATTCCTTTCAGCCTTAAAAACACCAGAGCCACTTTTCAGTGGGCTATGACCTTGGTCTTCCATGATCTCAAATCGATTATTGAAGTCTTTTTGGATGACCTTGCTGCTCATTCTCATTAGAGGATGCGTCATTCCTACCATTTGAGATTAGTATTCGAAAGGTGTCGCCATTACTTGGTCAGGTTAAATCCTCATAAATGTGTCTTTTGTGTGAATTCTGGTCACTTATTAGGGTTCATTGTCTCCAAAGAGGGTATAAGAGTCGACCCTTTGACACGAGGGATTCACCTTGTTGAGCAATATCGTATCACGTTCATTCATATTGGGTGGCTTTTAATTGTGAAAAATAAGGTCAATATATTGTAGGTATTGGGGGGAAGGGAATAGGGTATGGGGGATTTATAGGTATTGGAGGGTATAAAAAGGGTTTTTTAGTAAAAATAAGGAATATATTGTAAAAATAGGGATTTTTTAATTGGAAATATGTATTAGGAGGGGGGCTTAACAAAAGGATTTTTGTAAGTAATTTTCAATATCTAGTGAAATTAGGGGTATTCTTTAATATCCCATGAATGAAGGCGCTATGACACAGTTTCAATAAGTGAAGACCCCGTTCCCTTTGAAGGTTGAGGCAATACTTCAATTGTCTCCCCTGAAAAACATTAGACATCTTCAATGTTTGCAAGGCATGGCAAATTTGTTGCAGAGATTCGTATTTAACTTTTCCAATTTGACTAGAGGCTTTATGCGTCTTTTAAAGAAGGACACTACCTTTTGCTGGGATGAGCGAGCCTAGGAGTCCTTTGATGCGCTTAAGCGATCCTTAGTATCGGCCCCGATGATTATTCCACCCAACTATAGCCGTGACTTTTTACTTTATGTGGCCGCGTCCATGGAGACGATTGGCATGGTTTTGGTTCAGGAGGATGAGGAGCTCCAGGATCATGTCATATATTATTTGAGCTGAAACCTTATAGATGCAGAGATATATTATTCCCATGTGGAGAAGCTTTCCTTATCTACCGTTCATGCGGTTCAAAGATTGAGACACTATATTCTCCTTCGCCAGACCTTGGTGGTAGCCCATGTCAATCCATTTCAGTTCATCCTCACTAGAAGGATGATAGGGGGAAAGTATAATAAGTGGATTATCATCTTGCAAGAATTCGATCTCAAGTTTGTTTCGACAAAATCGAAGAAATCATTGATTTTTGCAGAGCTTATATCTAATTTCC